>JXCR01085899.1:0-20983 GCA_002079205.1 Phalaenopsis hybrid cultivar | reverse complement strand
ACCTACCTAAAGGGAAAACTTAAATACAATCCTGAACTTATATTTATGGAATATCATCTTTTACTAGTAATGTTCTCATGAAGTTCCTATCATTTGAATATTTTAAGTGACTTGATATTACAACATATAGCCATTCTTGAAATGAATAGAAAATTAGAACTCTTAAACTTGATGACTAGATAATCTTGTATCTACAGAGTTAATTTAATTACTTCAAATTTTTCTGAAAATCTCACTATGGTATTTACTTAAATCAAATTTATAGTATTTCTGAATTAAAACTTTACCAAAGTAGATCATAACTTTTACATAGTACTAAAATTACTTGAGGACAAGTAATAGTTAAGTTTGGGGATTTTGACCAAAGGAAAGTATGTTGAGATTTTCATACATATTTTATACTGATTTTGATGATATTGCACTTTAAAGAAAGATATTTTTTATGTTTTGTTGCAGGTATGTTGAATTATGGTCATTAAAGCAAAAAGATGCAAAAAGGAGCAAATTTGGAGCAAAAAGGACCAAAATATTAAGATTTGATCTTTGGCGCCGACGGCGAGTTTTTCCCGAGAGTCCAGAATTGAATATTTTAAAAGGCCGCCGATGGCGCCATCGAGGTCGCCGACGGCAAGCACGTCGGTTCTCTCAACAGATGCATTGAATGTGGACAATTTTTTAAGGGACGCTTGGGCAACTCTTGAAAAGTCTTCAACAACTTTAAAAGAAACAATTTGGAGGCCGAAAAAAGGGTGTCCACGGGGTGTACACAGAGTCTTTGTTGTTTATGGTGCCCATTAGACTGTAGAGATTGGTTAGTGTTGTGAGGAATTCTTTGAGAGATTGTAAGAGTGGAAGGAAAGTGAGAGATTTCTTCCTCCTTGCCGCTTCGAAGGAGAATTCTGTGTGTTGTAAAGAAATGAAGAGATTCATAGGAACTTCGAGGAGTTTTCTTGGGGAGGAATTAGAGATAAGTTGTATTTGCTTATTGAAGTTTGTATGAATTTGCTTTTATATATAAATTCCAAGTTTTGTCATATCTTCTCTATGAGTTCTGAGTAGTTTTCTTTGTCTTTCTCCTTGACTTGAGATTTTGTGAAATGGTGATTTGAATTGGTTGTGCCATTAGAATGTTAAAGAAGTTGTGATGATCTTTTCACTTCAATCTTAAATTACTTTCAATATGGCAAATTGATTTGTTAAAATATGTTGAGTTTTACAACCAAAGTGAAGATTACATCCAAGATTTAGGGAGTTCAAAGTCCTTGAAAGTTGGGTGCAAATAAATAGGGAAATAAATATTATTAGGTGTAGAATTGGAGATTTTAGAGTGACGGGCTAAAATCCTCAATTTGACTCTATCGTTTGGGTGCTAAATCATAGATGTTAGCCCTTAGTCGAGGGAAACCTGGGAGCTCTAAAGTGAGAGCCGGTATCCCCCCATCCTAGCCTCAGATTCAGTAACCAAGCATATGATTAGTCAATATTCTTTATGCCTTGTCCAAAGGGTAAAGAATAAGTATGCTCTTATTTGGCACAATACAATTTGAACTGATTCAATTTATTCATTCACTTATATTTCTTGACAAGGAGAATGATGCTTTCTTATATATTGAACTTCACATTAGAAACTTTATTAGTAGAATTAGTTAATTAAGATTTATTAAAATTACATTTTTATTTCAATTGCCTATTAGTGACAAATATGCAATTTGAACTATATTGTTGTGATTAAGTATTGATTTTTTAAATCTTAGTTCATAGCCTCTAATATTACTCCCTATGGTGTCGATATCCAGGACTCCATTAGAGCCCTGTATTACTTGAGTGATACATATACTTGCGTTGGTAAGTGTGATTTTGCAAATTTTGAATATTTTATACACATCTTTATCAAAACTATAACCTCTGTCAAGTTTTTGGTGTCGTTGCTGGGGATTTAAATCTTCTAGCAGCAATATTAAATTCTTGTATTTTTAAGCATATATAAAGTCGTTGTCAGCCAAAACTTGTTCCTTATGATATATTTGTGCAAATTGTATAAAATTGGCTCCACTTTACAATGGTACCAAAAACTTGATGTGTTATTTTATGAATAAGAATTTTAAACAATTTATGTAGGGACTCTAAATAAGTATACGTAACGTTATTAAGTAATACAGGACTTTTTGTTTAAGCCCCAAATATCGATCCCACGAAGAATGCTTAAATTTCAAATGATAAATTAACTAGGAAATTCACCGCAATAAAATAAAATTACTGTCACTAATTTCAAATTTTTGATGTACTATCTGAACTAAATTACTAACTACTAGAAAAATTGAAATGCAAAGTTTAAACAGTAACTACCAAACTATGTTTATGTGATGAAGTTATCTAATATGAAAAAGCATTTTTCCCACTACAATGAGTTTTTGGTAAAATGAGATAAGAAAAATGGTTTAAATCTATATTGTGCAAAATAGGAGCAATTTTAATTCTCTACCCTGATTCACTGTTATAGAGAATCATTGGCTAATCTCAGGTTTACTCTCTAAATTCGCGGTTAGGCTGGGAGGATATTGGCTCTCACTCCAGAGGTCCCACTTACCTTCCTCTGAAGGCTAACACTCGCTTTAGTTCTTAAACACTAAGACCAAATTGGCAATTTTAGTCTGTCATACTAAATACTTCAATTCTACCGCCGACCAATTTATATTTTCCTATTTATTTGCACTTAATTCCATAAACAAAATACTCCTCCATGGGATTAAATATGATTCTCACTCTATTGTAGAACTCATACTCTATTTTCCAGATCATATCTTTCACAACATATTTTAACATTTCAATTGGCCAGATCAAAAACTAAATTACGAACAAGTTGAAAAATCATCATAATTTATTTTATATTTTAAAATTGACACATCCAAATTATCTCTTCATTTCATCATATCTCGGAGTAGGGAGAAAGATAAAGGAAACTACTCAGACTTCATGAGAAAGATACAACAAAACACAATTTTCATATATAAAAGAAGTTTCCAACAATAATAAGCAAACAATACTTATCAGATACTCCTTATCGAAGCTAATCCCTTGTAGCCTCTCTCTTTACAATACTCTTGATTTTCTCTTAGAAGATGTAGTGAAAAAGAAATCTCTCGCTTTTCTTCCTCTCTAACAACTCTTAGAAAATAATTCATACTTAAACTCACCACAAAAATCAAAACTCTAAAGAAATAAATGACTAATGGGCTCAAAGTGGTTAGGGGTGAAAGAGAAATTTTTTTGGTCAAAGTTTGCTCTAAATAGAGCCTAATGTTTGTTTTTCAATAGGTGCATCCAAAAACTCTTCAAAAAGCATCCAAATTTGTTGAATCTTCTAGAAATCCGTTTTGCATGGTGTTGTCGATGCCAGTGGCCAGCGAATTAATTCATTACTCTGTCAAATGACGTTGTCGGCGCTATTCCCGGCGCCATCGATTCTAAGGAAATTCTGGCCTCTATTATGTATGTCTGCACCGTCGGCGTCCAGCCTGACGCCGTCGGAGCTGAGTATTTCTTTAAAAACGTGATTTTGACTCCAAATTCCGTCCTTTTTGCTTCACTTTTGTTTCAAGTCCTAAAAATCAACAATTTGCAATAAAATATGAAAAATACCTTCCTTTAATGCGCAATATCACCAAAAATGAGTATAAATTATGAGTCTAAAAATGCATATACGTTTGGTGGATCAGCAAGTTGGATTTTATTGGTCTACTCTTTTTAGAGATGTTAATGAATATATTAAAACAAATGATCGATGTCAACAAGTAGGAAATATTTCTAGAAAAAAAGAAATGTCTCTAAATTACACATTGAAAGTTGAAACTTTTAATGTGTGGGTATTAGATTTTATGAGATCATTTATGTCTTCATTTGAAAATTTATATGTATTGTTTGTTGTTGATTATATGACCAAATGGATTGAAGCTATTATTGTACCAAAATGTGATGCTCGAAGTGTTTCCAAATTTTTAAATAAAAATATTTTTACAAGTTATAGAATGCCGAGAGTGATTATTATGGATGGAGGATCCCATTTTAGGAATAAGAAGATCGAGAAATTGGTTAGAAAATATAATATTATGCATACATTCTCTACTGCTTGTCATCTACAGACTAACGGTCTAGCAGAAATATCAAATCGTGAAATAAAGCAAATTTTAGAAAAACTTTTAAATCCTTATAAATTGAATTGGTCTGCTAGATTAGATATAGCCCTATGGGCATATAGAATTGCCTATAAAACTCCTCTTGGAATGTCCCAATATAGACTTATTTTTGATAAAACATGTCACTTACTAGTAGAATTGGAACATAAAGCATTTTGTGCTATTAAGGAATCTAATTTTAATTTAAAGGGTGTTGGAGAGAAAAGATTGTTGCAACTCAATGAACTTGAGGAGATTAGAAACGAAGCAGATGATAATGCAAATTTTACAAAGAGAAAATGAAAATACGACATGATTAGAAGATTATATAAAAGAAATTTGAACCTCGACAAGAGGTTCTGTTATGTGATACCAGATTGAAATTACTTCAAGGAAACCTGAAATCTATATGATTATGACCATTCAATGTGGTTAAAGTTTATCATTATGGAACTGTAGTTGANTATTTTTACAAGATATAGAATGTCGAGAGTGATTATTATGGATGGAGGATCCCATTTTAGGAATAAGAGGATAGAGAAATTGGTTAGAAAATATAGTATTATACATACATTCTCTACTGCTTGTCATCCAAAGACTAACGGTCTAGCAAAAATATCAAATCATGAAATAAAGCAAAATTTAGAAAAAGTTTTAAATCTTTATAAATTGAATTGGTCTACTAGATTAGATACTGCACTATGGGCATACAAAACTGCCTATAAGACTCCTATTGGAATGTCTCCACATAAACTTATTTTTGGTAAAACATGTCACTTACTAGTAGAATTGAAACATAAAGTATTTTAGGCTATTAAGAAATCTAATTTTAATTTAAAGGGTGCTAATGAGAAAAGATTGTTGCAACTCAATGAACTTGAGGAGATTAGAAACAAAGCATATGATAATGCAAAAATTTATAAAGAGAAAATGAAAATATGACATGATCAGAAGATTATAAAAAAGAAATTTGAACCTGGACAAGAGGTTTTGTTATATGATATCATATTGAAATTATTTCCAGGAACACTGAAATCTAGATGGTTATGACCATTCAATGTGATTAAAGTTTATCATTATGGAACTGTAGTTATTAAAGATCCAAAAACTATAAAGATATTTAAAGTTAATGGGCATCGATTGAAACATTATTATGAATGACACATGCCACAATTTAAATAAATTTCAATGTTGAGTCATTCGGATTAAACATTTTTACGTCAAGCTGACGACGTTAAACCAAGAGCTTTTTGGAGGCAACCAATTTATATATATATATATATATATGTATGTATATGTACATTTACTTATATATTTTAGTATTTTGTTTAATAATTGTTCATTGTATTAGAAAAATAATAAAACCTTAGAATCCTACACAATCTTCTATATCATAAATCAAGAAAAATTTTGGTATTGGATGAAAATTTGGAAATGAATTGAACAAAAATCAAAATAGACACAACTTTGGCTTTGGCGCTGACAAAGCCAACATGGGCACGGATGACACCCTTTTATAGAAGCCATGGCACCGACAGCGCCATCGGGGGTGCCGACAGCGCCTAGAGCAGTTTCATGCATTTATGAATGAATTGGCGTACTTTGGCGAGATTGCATTTCAAAATAACTGAATTGAGGTTTTTTTAAAGGCTTGAAAACTGCCTTGAATTACCAGAAACTTTAAGATTTCAAGATCCATGGCTTCCAATTCCAGAAACACTTAAAGGTATGGAGTTTTTAATAGAAGAAATTTCATCAATTTTGACGTGTATACGACAACGTCATCACTAAGCAGTGACTTATCAAGGAGAGAGGCTTTGTCAATCATGGATTGAGTAATCTAATTTCTCATATCAAGAAAATCATAGTACAGAGACATTGGGAAGTTCTATTCTACACTAGTGCTATAATAGTTGTTCCAGTGGTAAAAGAATTTTACGCTAACATACATGGAATTAACCAAGAAGTTGTCTTTGTTAGAGGTAAGGGTGTACAATTTACTCCAACTTGAATTAATGATGTGTTTATGATAGAAAGTGTGTTGATCTGTCATTTTATGAATTTTATCCCAATAAAGGATATGATTTATGATGTATACCAATTTCTGAAGGCTGAAAATGATAATTGGGAAATCAGAGACAAATGGTACGTTAGTTAGCCTCACTTCTTAATCAGGTATCTAAACAATAGCATTTCTTCATCTCTACAAAAGTACTCCCTACAATGAAAATTAATAGAGTTACAAAAGAAAGTGCAATTTTAAACTATTACATTCAGATGAGAAAACTCATTGATGTGGGATCAATTATTTTCAAATCTATTATTAGTATTATTATGAAGGGACCTATATATGGACTGGGGCATTCTTCTACAATCTTCTTACTTTGCAGTTAATCTCAAGTGTCATATGAAAGTTGGGAGAAAGTATTATTACCCTGGGAGCCCATGGTTCCTATTGATGAAAACTATATTTGGAATAGACATGAAACATTAGATATTATCTTAGATCATTCATCACATGCTTCAACACCCTTAATGACCTATACAGTTGAAAGTTCAATAGCTTGGAGAAGAAAATGAAGAAAATCAAAAGAGAACTTCAGAGTATCATGAATGCAATAGGAAATCTTAATTACATTTTTGTTCACTTCGTTTGGAGGATGAAGGAAAACTTTTATCATACTGGAATAATTAAAGCAGGTTTGGTGCAGATGTTCAAGAAAAATGGATGGATTGATGAAAATTTAACTGATCAATTCCCGTACCAACCCTTCTACAACATGTACGTCCATTACCAGTCTATGGGAGATATTAGAAGAGGAGAAAGTATTGAAGATGAAGAGGAGTAATTTAAGAAGTTGGACTCTCTACTAATTAAAATTAATTGTGTGATTGCGTTAAATTTGCTTTGCTTTAAATTCATAAAACTTTAATTGTATGTTTAGTTTAGTTTTCAGTGTTCTAGTATTTTGGCTTGATTTCAACGCTGAAATGGAGGGTGATTTGCTTTATGTATGTATGAGTGTGATAAAAAATCTATGTTTGTAAAAGTTTGGAAGTTCATATATAAAATTTAGTTTTTGTGTTATTTGTAAAACATATGTTTATGGACTCTTTAAGGAAGAATATTATTATTTAAAAAGACTAAATTGACGTTAGAGTGAATTGGAAACAACTAAAATTTCAAAAAGGCAAAAATTTGAAATTTTTTGCTCTGCCGCTGACGACGCCCGAGACCCGAAAGTTCCTCATCCTTTTAAATTATGTGATTTGCACAGTAAAAATACCATTTTTACCACTTCGGTCACCTTCAACCTTCAGTTTACACCTCTAGGGCTAGCTAGCGCTTGGATTTGAGGCAATTAGAACACAAAAAATGTTCGTATTTCATCTTCTCTTGGTAAGAGCTATACTTTGAACTCAAAATTTTTAATTTAAACCAATGATTTCTTCTACATTGCCTAGATCTGAAATTTTGAAAATTTTGGGAAGATTTTGAGAAAATCCTTTGGTGAAGAACTCTTACTTAGTGGAGTTAGGTTTAAAACATTCTACTTTGTGAATTTTGGAATTGATTTGGATTTTATCATTTTTCTAGAAAAATTGCTATGGCACTAAGGATGAGTAAAGGAAAGAGGAAAGCGGACTTTGACGATAAAAAATTTGTCTATTACAAAGCTAGCATTTGTTTCAATAGTCTGCTTACAACAAAGAAAGTAATTCAGGATCAAGTTTTCAAAAATTTGGGTGGTGAAGTCATGAGATTGATTGTAGCTCGGCAGTGGGAGAATTTCTGTTACTTTACTGTCGAGACTATTATTGGTGTAGTCCAACTTTAGAGAAACTTCTTATGACCACGTCTATGTTCCTGGAAAAATGGTTGAATTCACCTCAAGGAGAATTAATGAATTTTATTAGTTGCAGGACGTATATAGCTATCAGTACAAAGCATTCTCTACTACAAATGACACCCTGGAGAAAGTTATTTCATTTCTTACTGATGGGAATGGAGCTTGGAAGGTGAAAAATAACGTTAAGGTAAACTTCCCTGCTTCTATGTTAAATCTATTCTCCAAAGCCTGACATTACTTTATATCAGCTAGAATGATACCTACGTACCACCATAGAAAAGTTACTAAGGATAGAGCCATCCTGAACTTTTGTATTCAATAGATGAGCATGATAGATGTAGGCTCTATTATTTATTAAAACACTCGTTCTATTGCTTTGGGTGAGATGACTGGTGGATTAGCATGCCCTTCCCTGATCTTCACACTATGTGAACAGGCAGAAGTTGATTTAAGAAGTGATAAGGAAATGATTGAGCCTCTTAAACAGATTGGTCCTTCAAATATTAAAACCTATGAATCTCATGTTCGATGAAGATCGGAAAGTAGGAGTAGGGATATTCCTTCTACTTCTAGCACTTCTACTCTCAAGGGACTTATGGAACAAATGATGATCTAGTAGGGAGATATTTTAAGATTAGAACTGAAAATTTAGAGGCTAGAAATACACATAATGATGATTTAACAAGACAAAAGTTTGAGTATGATGCTACATATGATGATGCTATGGTTAGATACATGAGGGGTTACCATTCAGTACATTTTCCTAGTCACCATATCTTTACCCCTTATCAGCAACAAAACTTTGATGTAGAAGATGAAGAAGAAGAAGATAATGAGTGGTGATGTCTTTTTAGTCAAACTCTTGGTCTTTTATTTAGTTTATTGTTTGTTGCATTTAGTTATTGTTATCATTTAATTGTAAGTGTAAAACTTTGATTTGTATTTAATTGTGGTGTTGGGAACTATAAACTATAGAAATGTTGTAAAGTTTAAAATTTATTTTAATACTGTTATTTGTTGTTAGTACTTTGTTGAATTTTAATTTTTAGTTAACGCTTTCTCATCATACAATTTTTTTTATATATTATATGTTATTTAATGTTTCAAGTTTTGTAGTATTTCATATTAGCACCTGGAATATTTCAGAATTAAGTTTCAAAATCAAAAACTTCAATAGGTAAGTCTTTTCTTTATATATTAACTGTTTTCTTTCACCCTGAAATTTAAGTTTTTCATGCTTAATCTTTTAAAAATTTAAGTTTGGGGGGGAAGAAAAATTCATTTTTAAGGAAAGAAACTTAATTTTATTTGTCCTCAATGAACTATATTTTAAAATCCTTAAATTTAACATAACTTATGGTGGTAGAGCCTAACTTTGGATAACTATATTTATGTTTCTAAATATATAGTAAACTTAAGAAAATTTTTTTTAATAATAAAGGTTAATTTTAGAGATTAAGATATTTGGTATGAAAGAATAAGACTATGTTTATCCATTGTAAGTAAAGGAATTTGTATATTTGAAGTATTAAGAATCTTAGAGTTTTATGTAAGAAGAAAAGATTAAAATTATGAAAAATTTTTAAATCTAATATGAATTTATAAAGTGAAGAAATGTAAAAGTTTTTAACTTTAAGAAGAGGATAATGAAGTTCAAAATCATTAAAGGCTATCCAGATATAATAATCTTCACATAAAAAAAGAGAGAGTAGAGAAAAAAAAAAGGATTGAAAATGATCCTGAAAGTTAAGAAAAGAAAAGAAAAATATGTGAGGAGAAGCTTGAGGAGATGCCTAATCAAAAATTGGCTTCACTTGAATCAACTTAAGGAAGAAGGCTTGTCTGCTTCTCTAACTTGTATTTCTTGTATTTAAGTATTAGCATATTTACTAATAAAGTTTTCTTGAAGTTCTTTTTCATATGGATATTCTAAGTGACTTTAATATGACCATTTGCAATTTTCTTTGAAAAGATAGAGAATCAGAGAGTTTAGACTTGACTGCTAGATATTCTTAAATATTTAGTATTAACTGAAGTAATTTTAAATTTTTCTTAAGTTATGTTATTATATTTAGTAGACCAAAATACAAAAATCTAGAAGTTAAAACACTTTGCCATAAGTTATATTTTTATGTAGTAAAGGAGTTACTTAAGGACAAGTAACATTTCAGTTTGGGGGATTTGGATGCACAAAAAATATATGCATTTTTAGAACTATATTTTATACTCATTTTTGGTGATGTTGCATTTTAATGAAAGGTATTTTCTATGTTTTATTGCAGGTTGATGATTTTTAGGACTAGAAGAAAAAAGGAAGCAAAAAGGATGGAATTTGGAGTCAAAATGGCGTTTTGAAAAAAAATACTCAACGTTGATGGTGTCAGCATGAACCAGAAAGTCCAGAATACCACGAGCACCAATCACGCCATCGTGGGTGCCGATGACACCATTTGATAGAGAGAATAGAATTTAATTACGGACCACAGGCGCCACAAGGTCGGTGTTCGGCAAAATTCTAAAAGATTCGATGAATTTGGACACTTTTTGAAGAGTTATTGGAGGCATCTCTTAGAAAATGGACATTGTGATTTAATTAGAGCAAAAATTTCTTGAAAAAGTTGTAGTTATAGGGGGTTAGAGTGTATGAGTTTACTAGAGTGCCCTATTGTTATTGTGGTGATTCTAAGTGTGATTTTTTTCCAAAAGAGTTGTTAGAAGGAGAGAAGTCAGAGATTTCTTCTTTTATACATCTTTAAAGAGAAAATCAAGAGTCTTATAAAGAGAGAAAGAATTTAAGAGGGGCTACAAGGGATTTGTTTTGAGAAAGAGTAACAGATAAGTGGTTTTTGTTTAGTAATGTTGTATAAAATTTCTTTTATTTATGAAATTTGTATTTTGTCGTATCTTTCTCATGAGGTTTGAGTAGCTTTGTATGTATTTCTCCCTACTTTGAGATATGGTGAAATGAAGAGATAATTTGCATGTGTCAATTCTAAAATATAAAATAAATTGTGTGATTTTTCCACTCTTTTCTTAATTTACTTTACGATATGGTCAATTGAAGTGTTAAAATTTGTTGTGAAATATATGATTCGAGAAATGGAGTGTGAGTTCTACAACAAAGTGAGAATCACATTCAATTCTATGAAGGAGTGTTTTGTTCATAAAATTTGGTGAAAATAAATAAAGAAATATATATTATTGGGCGAAGAATTGGAGATTTTAGGGTGACACACTAAAGTTCCAAATTTGGTCTTAGTGTTTAAGAGCTAAAGTGAGAGTTACCCTTCAGGGGAAGGTAAGTGGGAGCTCTGGAGTGAGAGCCAGTATCCTTCCAGCCTAACCACGGATTTAGAGACTAAACCTAAGATTAGCCAACGATTCTCTATAACACCTTACATATGGTAGAGAATTAAAATTGCTCCTATTTGGCACCATACAAATTCAAACCATTTATCTCTCTCATTTAACCAAAAAATCATTGTAGTGAGAAATATGCTCTCTCATATTTGATAACTTCATCAAAGAAACATAGTTTGGTAGTTATAGTTTAATTTTACTTTACAGTCTTGCTAGTGGTTGATAATTTAGTTCTGATTGCACCTTAAACATTTACAATTAGCATAGTAGATTTTCTTTATTATCGTGAAAATGTATAATTTAAATTACCATTTCAAATTTAAACCTTCTTCGTGGGATCCATATTTGAGCATAAATAGAAAGTCTCGTATTACTTGATAACGATACGTATACTTAAGTAGAATCCCAATATAAATTGCTTCAATTTCTTATTTGTAAATAATGAACCAAGTTTTTGGCATCGTTGTAAAGCAGAGTAATTTTCATTAATTTTACACAACTATAATTTTTGGTATCAAAAACCTATTGATGTTGGAGCTATTATTGTGAAATCAGTTTTCGGTTTGATTGTGAATGGATCTGCAACTGGACTGGGACATTCATCCACTATTTTCCTACTTTGTAGTCAATTGCAAGTACCTTATGAAAGTTGGGAAAAATTGCTATTTCCTTGGAAGCTAATGGATCCAGAAGTCTACTGCAACTATATTGAAATGAGAGATCATTGATGGATCAAGGATCTCAAAATTCATCACCTTTTCAGCCTTACTACCACTCGAGTGCACTTTAAAGAGGATCAAGAAGATAGATAAAGAGGTGCAGAATCTCATGCACGTGATTGGGAATATCTGGATCGGAGACTGAAAGAACATTTTGAATATACAAGGCATATTGAACATGGATTAGTACATATGTTTAAGAAACATGCTTGGATTGAAGAGGAAAATTCAACTAATAAATTTCCATTTTGATCCTTCTACAATCTATATGTGCACTACTAATCAATGGGAGATATCCAGGAGGACAATGTGAAGATGATGTTTGATCTTAATTTATGCACAAAATGTTTTGTGTAGTACTGTTTGTTTTAGTTTGTTGCGTTGGATTGCATTTACTTTCTAATGAACACTAGCTATGTTTATATTTTGAATTTTGATGTTTAGATTTCACTGTTAGGATGTTATTTTACTTTAGAATACTGAATTTGATATTTGTTGGCTTGAAAAATGTTAGTTTGTAATAGCTCGTATTCTATATATAAATGTGAGTTTTGTTTTGTTTGTGAAAGTTATATGTTACTGTGATTTTTATATATGCTTAGAAAGTTTCATTTGAGTCAAATAGAAGTTAACATAAAGTGGTACAAAGCAGATTTCTATAGAAACCAAAATTTGGAAAATTTGAGCTCTAGTGCATGATGCGCCAAAGGTCCAACACGCTATATTGCCTAGGAACTCGCAAAATCACACAAACAAACTCCATTTTTGCTACTTACGTCATCTTCTACCTCAAGACCTTGGTCTAGGGCGACACATTGTGGGAGAAAGAGAAGGATTCGGAGGCTTAAAACTATAGATATCCTATTCTCTTGGTAAGAGCTTAACTTTAACTTTGAATTTTTTTATTTTCACCATGGATTTTGGGAGATCCAAAATTTGGGATTTTTGAAGAAAATGCGTAAAGAAAACCATGGTGAAAAGTTTTTTACCAAATAACTTTGCTTGAGGAGTTAGATTTTTTATTTAGTAATTTATTTGGACTATATTTTGACATTCATAAAAATTTCAAATGGCTCCCCAAGTTAATAGAGGAAGGTCGTCTGAGGACTTTGATGCACAAAAGTTTGTTAGTTTCAAAGCACATCATAGTTATAATACTCAGATGGAGACAAAAACAATGATCCAAGAATGAATGTTTGCAAACCCGGGTGGCTAGGTCGAGAGACTATTTCTTGTCAGGAATTGGGAAAGATTCTGCTACTTCACTACTGTAACAATTTCTCCGATGGTTCGGGAGTTTTATGCAAACCTAAGATTCACTACTGATGATCACATCTTGGTGAGCAATAAGTAGGTTGAATTTACTGCTAATCAGATCAATACTTTTTATGGTTTGAGGGGTATATTTTTCAATGAATACGCTGCATTTGTGATGACTAATTCGTCATTGAAGGAATTTATTGCATTTTTGACTGATGGAAGAGGGGAATGAAAGATTAAGAATAACAAGTTAGTTAACTTCCTTGCTTCCATGTTAACTATTCAATCAAAAATATGGCACCACTTCATATCTTCCAAACTGTTGCCAACAAATCATTTGTCTGATATTACAAAAGATAGAGTTGTACTAAACTATTGCATTCAGAACATGAAGGTAATAGATGTTGGTGCACTTATAAATCAGCATGCTCGGAGTATAGCTGATAGTTCTACAGCTGGAGGGTTGGGATACCCTGCCATGATTTTCACTCTATGTGAACAATCAGGAGTAGAATCCCATAGAAATGAAGAGAGATTACGATCACCGAATCTGATTGGTGGCATATGATTCAAAGAGTAGACGTGTTTGTTGTCTAGAAGTGGAAGAAGGGATAAGCCCTCTACATCTATTGCAGGGGAATCTACTTCTCGATCTACATCGCTTGAAGGTATTATGAATCAACTCATGATTCGAAAAATGGATATAGTTAATATTCAAACTCAATTGAGAGAGATAGAAGCAAGGAATGCATGGTAATGATGAATATCAGCGGAGGAGAATTTAGCATGATATTGAGTTTGAGAATGTCATGGTAAGGCATCTTAGGGGTGAACCTAATGTGGACTTTCCTGCATGCCCCAGTTTCACTCCCTATACTCCCATTCATGATGAAGAAGAAGAAGAATAAGAAGAAGAAGAAAAAGAAGAGAATCAGATGATGAAGAGGAAGGAGATAAGGATTGATTTTTTACGAGTCTAGTTTAGTTTGTTTTTGATGTTTAATTATTGTTGTTGTTTGTATTGTGATGTACTTTCATTTGAAAACTGTTGTAGTAAAAACTTTTATGTTGTGTTATTAACTCAATCTGTAAAAGTAACTGTAGACATTCACTTTTTCTACATTTTTTGTATTTCCAGTTTAGTTTGTCAGTTTAATTTTTTTTCAGTTTTTATATTTATGTTTTTAATTTTCAGCAAGTTCTATAAAATGTATTATATTTTATTTAATACTTTAAAGCCTGTATATAGTTTTACAGTTAGTACCTGCATTATACCAGAACCCAGTTTCATAGTCAGAAATCCTCTACAGGTCAATTTTTATTTTCATGCATTTATTATTTTCTTTCACCTACTAAATTCTATACTAAAAATATTTTTAAAATCAATTACAAACTTAAGTTTGGGGGAAAGTAAAATTTATTTTGAAAAGGAGTAAATTAAATTTTATTTGTCCATAAGTAACTATATCTTTTTTAAATTAATTTAGCATGGCCTAAGATAATAAGATTTAAGTTTAAATGACTATACTTATTTTTATAAATATTGTGGTAAATTTAGGTAAAGAGTTTTTAATAATGAAGATCAATTATAAAGTTAAAACTATTTGGTATGATAGAATAAGACTATGTTTTTCTATTTAAAGTAAAGGAAATTGTATTTTTGAAGTGTTAAGAATTTTAAAGTTTCATGTAAAAGAAAAGAATGAGACTTTATGAAAAATCATAAACTAATATCAATTTATAAAGTGAAGAAGTTATAGCATCTAACTTTAAGAAGAGGATAGTAAAGTTCAAAATTATTAAAGGCTATCCAGATATAGTAAACCTCACTTAAAAAAGAAAAAAAAAAGATTGAAAAGATCCTAAAAGAAAAGAAAAAAAAAGAGAAAAAAAAAGAAAAAGAAAAGAAAAATAAGTGAGAGGAAGCTTGAGGAGATGCATAATCAAAAATTGGCTTCACTTGAATCAACTTAAGAAAAGCTTTATTGCATTTTCTAAACTTATATTAGAGTATTAGTAGCATTCCTAGTAAAGTTTTCATGAAGTTCTTTTTCATATGAATGTTCTAAATGTCCATAATATGACAAATTACAATTCTTCTTGAAATTAATAAAGATTCAGAAATCTTAAATTTGATTACTGAGTATTCTTAGACTTAGAGTTTGAATCTAAGTTATTAAAAGGTTTTTCTTAAATTTTACAATTTTATTTCTTAAACTAAAGTATAGAAGTTATTAGTTAATCTCTATCCTAAGTCATATACTTTTATGTAAATATCACTTGAGGACAAGTAACATTTAAATTTGGGGATTTTGATATACCAAAATAATATATTATTTTAAGTACTTATTTTATGACAATTTTTTGTGATATTTCACTTTAAAGAAGGTTATTTTTGGGTTTTGTTGCAAGTATATCATTTTTAGGCATTTGGAGCAAAAATGACAAAAAGGACGAAATTTAGAGCCAAAACAACAAGTTTTGGGATTTTGGCGCATCATGTGCCGAAATCCAGAGAGCTAACGCATGATGCGTCAGGCACGACTTTTTCAAATTAAGGCAGTTTGAGATGAATTTTGTATTAATTTTCAAAGGGACACTTGTTCTACGCACTTCTTAGAGTAATTCAATGCATTTAGACACTTTGGAAGGTTCTTTTATGAAGGGATGTGACACTTGGTTTAAATGACACATCTTTTGAATTAAAAAGAGTTGACTTTTGGAGGGAATTTTAAAAGGAATTTTGAATTTTTTTTCAAAGGAGGCAGCCCAAAATAAAAGAAGAAGACTTTATAGAGTTTGAGAGAGGCTTTTGTGTGTGACGTGAGGGAGAGAGAGAAAGTGGCGTGAGTTAGAGAGAGAGAGAAGATGAGATTTTCTTCTAGAGTTGTAAAAGGAGCAGGAAGTTGAGAGATTTCTTCTTCATTACACTTCGAAGAGAGAATTAGGAGTGATTGTAAAGAGAGAAAGGCTTGGAGAGAACTTCTAGGGATTTTCTTGGGAAGGATTGTTAGATAAGTTGTATTTTTTATTTCTTTTATTTTGTAAACTTATTTTTATATATGAAATTTGTGTTTTGTCGTATCCTTCTCATAAATCTTGAGTAATCTTCTTTATCCTTCTCTCTACTTTGAAGATATGATTTTGTGAAGAATAGATTTTGTTTTCCACGATTTTAAATGATAATAATTTGTGATGATTTGAAATTCGATCTTCATTTACTTTTTTAATTTGGCCAATTGAAATCTTAAAACTTGTTGAGAGACATATGTTCTTAAATGAGATATCATTTCTACAACATAAGTAAAATCACATTCGATTTCATAGGAGAGTATGGCTTCCATGGGATTTGGTGCAAATAAATAGGGAAATATACTTTGTTGGATGTAGAATTGGAGATTTTAAGGTGATAGATTAAAACCTCCAATTTGGTTCAGCTGATTGGAAACTAGTGCGAGATTGTTAGCCCTCACAGGAGGGAGTAGTGGGAGCTCTGGAGTGTCAACCAGTGTCCTCCCAGCCTAACCATGAAATTAGGAACCAAACTCTAGATTAGTCAATGTTCTTTATAGCACTTGGAAGAGGGTAAAGAATAAAATTGTTTCTATCTTGCACAAAACAGATTTTATATATAGTTTTTTCAAATGATTTATATTTATTCACAAGCCATATACTCATTGTAAAGGGGAAGGATACTTTCTTAAATTTGAACTTTTTGTCACAATAAAAACTTTGTTTAATTTTCCCAATTTCACTTTTGAAAGTTTAGTATTTATTTTAGTTTAATTTCTGTAACCTTACATCAGCATTTTAATTTGCATTCACCCGAGTAGTCAATTTTTAAACTTTGCACTTAACTTTTATTTTTTTTGTTTTTGTTATAAAATAATTTTCATAATTTTCTTTAGGATTTTCCAACTTCCCTGTGGGATCCATATATAGGACTCCATTAGAGTCATTTGTTACTTGAGCAATATGTACACCTGTGTTAATATTAAAAGAGATTTGGCAGTTTAAAAAGAGTTTTAAAAGATAAATTATTTTCATAAAAAGTATTTTTGTTGGGATTATATTGCATATTTATTATAAATCTGTCTGCATCACGTTTTTAGAGCCATTGAGTGGTGTCAACTTCTTAAATATTTACATATACAAAATCTTGTATCAGCTATAAAAAGAGATCTTAGTGCTACTTAGAGAAGGAGGAGGATCATTGTAGACGACCAAAAATAAGAGATTTGAGGGTTTGAATGTAAACCTTAGAGTTCTCTTCTTCTTCCTTAAAGTTGAGAATCTCCATGGTAGCTTTTCTTTCATTTCTCTGTTGTCTTTTCTATTGACTTCTATATGAGAGTTGGAAAGATTGAAATGTGAATGTTAATTTCTTGTATGAGAGGGGATTGATGAGACATTGTGTTGATCATGGAGGAGCATGTTGTATGGTTGAGGATAGAGTGGCTCTGGACGAGTGTTCTGGACCTCTTGCACTAGAATCTTTATTATGCATGCAATACAAGTGTTTGTTGTTTCTTTTCTCATGCATTGAAATTAACTTTATTTCATGTTCCTGTGTTGTAAGACATGTGGTTTTATTATGATTTTCATGCTATGGATTTTCAGTTTCTTTCAAAACATTTTTTATGCATTAATTTTTTTAATGTTGATCGTTAACCTTGCAATCCTGGTTTTCTTTTTATCTGGCACGATAAGAATGTTAAAAATCTTTTATGATCTATGACTTCTGCCCCGTAAACGAATAAATGTGTTAACCATAAAATCCTTGTAAAATAGACATACTTTATTACGATTTTCCAACCAAGATAAGAGATCTGAAAAATTCAAAGAAATGTCACAGGGTTGAGTGAAACTTAACTTTATAGATTTCTAATTCTTCTTCTGACCTAATTATAGGTTTAAGGAGAGAACTTATATCCCTGGTTGTCAACAATATTGTGGGTCACATAGAAAACTTCAAGAAACTATCTAGCAGAAGTCATAAGAGTATGAATTTTGCATATCTGAGAAACTATACACATTTTTCTTGTCTTTTCTGTTTATTGCATATTTAAAATTAAACTTAGTGATTCGATGAACTAGAACTTTGCATGTTTGAGATATTTTAGCACTATCATTGTGGGATTGATACACAGACTCTTAGACAACATATTACATGGCACGTATACTTGAGTGATTGACTGACTTACCTTGCGGTAAGTTTTCAACCAACACTTATTACATAATAAATAAGTCAATCTTCACATTTAATTCTCTTAATTTTATTACCGTTGTCACTTTCAAGAAGTATGAGAATCAAGGAAAAAATATGTACATAAAAAATAGGATTGCACAAATCTCAAGAAAATTCAATATATTTCACTAATTTGACACTGAAGGACTGTATCAGGATAATCAAACAACGGAGATACCAAACGTCATTTCCTTCTGTCGAAATAATGAGTCGACTGAACAAAAAAACAAGAGCTACATGATCCAAGGGACAGTTAGCTATAGCTAGCTCCCTCAAATGATTCTGAAATTTTTCACAAAGATGGCCCAAGAGCACGCCAATATCTTTCCAAATCTTTGAGAAGGCTTCTTGTCCAAGAAGAGTGCTCGTCGGATTATGGTAATGCACCATCTGCCCAAAGGTCCAAGTTCACCCTAACAATAATAAAGCCTCTATCAAGGATTCTCTCAAGGAGGCCAATCGAAGTCCCTATAGCTGACTGAATGATAATTTTAAGACTGAATGACAACACCAGCGGTTCATTAAATGCTTTCCACTTTTTTAGTAGCTGCCAATACGAAATGGTGCTAAACGGTCCTAGAGTATGTTATAAATGTAAAAAGATGCAATAATTACTTCTAACATTCCTATTAAAATAGAGAGAAATATGTACTTTTACTAGATACCCCTATGATTTATAAAAAGGGGTCATTTCTTCAACAAAATACTATTAAGCTTATCTTCAAGAACTTTTGTTATTGTATATTAATGAGCCCCATAATTATTTATAAAAGTGAAAAGGTCAAATAATTATTTGTAACGTTCCTATTAAAATAGGACAAATATGTAATTTTAATATATACATCTATGAATTATAAAAAAGGGGTCATTTCTTCAAGAAAAAAACTATTGAACTTATTCTTTGAGAATTTGTGTTATTGTGCATTGCTCTTCTCTCTCTATGTTCCTCATCTATTCAACGCTTTATTTTTATTTTTAGATTTATTTTATTTTAAAAACATATTTAATTGATAATTTATTATATGATTTAATTTTTTGAAATTTTCATTTTCTTAAATAATAAAAAACAAAAACATAATGTAAGTCTTGTTATAAAACAATCGCAATCAAATATATTTTAATTCAAATCAAAATAAAAACAAAACAAAAACAAAATAAAATAAATGAAATAAAAATGATCTCGAAAAGTTCTTTTAAAGATATCTAAACAATAATTTTTAGTTATTTAAGTGCTTCGAAAAATAAGTTAATTTCATGTTAAAATAAAAATAAAATCATATAGAAAAATTCATTAAATATATATATTTGAAATTAAAATAAAAACAAAAAATTAAAATTAAAAAAATAAATAATTTATGTCCCACCTTCACTTAATGAAAGAAATCATTAAAAAATATTTTTAATTAGTTCAATGGCAAATATTGTGAGTAACAAATCAATTAGAGTTGGATACACTAAAAAAATATTGAATTATTAATATTTTATTTTATTTAAAAAACTTATTAATAACATTTTTTTTTAGTTTTTAAATTTTAAATTTTATAATAAGTTTGAAGCCGTACCAAGTTTCCACGTGTCGTCGTACATACTGACGCCTCTGAAATCTAATTACTAAGGCTAAAAATCTCCAAAGAAAATATTATATTAGTAAATGCAATGGATACAATTTTGTTCTCCTCTTTAAAAAAAGATAAAAAACAAAGAGCCCAATTGGTCGGTCGTGAAGATAATTTGACCACTTAGCCGGCTGATTTTTAATAATTACAATTCAACGTCCCCAACGCCCCAAAGATGGAAAAAATGAAACGAAAAAAAAAACTAATTAAACATTTATTCATACCTTACAATCTTTTTTTTTTTTCACCCTTTTCTGCTCTTCTCTCTCTCTTTATCTTTGGAAAAAATTTGCATACGTAAGACGTACACAGCATTGTGTACATATTGGAGATTTTATGGGCGTTATATTATCATTATATTCATGTTATATCCTTGCAACCTCATGTAATCTTTACATAGCTTACATGTAACATGCCTGAACTTACAAATAAATTTCGCGCTTATGTTTTCACATATTTGTAGGTTACTTGCAGGTTATATGAAAATTATATGGAGATTACAGGGAATGTAAAGTGAATATAATGCCGATATAACACTCATATAATATTCATTACGTAAGCAGCACTGCTTACGCCTTATATACACAAATTTTCTCCCTTTATCTTTAGGAGGCTTGTAAATTTTGTTGAATATTTTTTAAAAAATAATTTGAATTTCGGCTCGCATCTAAATATCAATTTAGACTGAATTGCTCGAAACCGGACCGCTAACAGCCTACTCTTTACAAGAAAAACAAAAGCTTAACTAAACCTAACT
>JXCR01085898.1:80223-101294 GCA_002079205.1 Phalaenopsis hybrid cultivar | reverse complement strand
TTTGTACAATCCTGTTGTACAATCTAAGCCCTAACTCGCCTTAGGATTCTGAGGTAGTTGTTTATCACGAATTAAATCCTCACGTCTTCAAGGTTATTTGTGCTANGACTTAAATCCTCACATCTTCAAGGTTATTTGTGCTGATTGCTTCACACAAATGTAAATCCTAATAAATAAAAAATTGTAGGATGAAACATCTAAATGATTTCTCCTAAATTGAAGCCAAATAATAGGATAGCTTGGGAAGTCACCGAATTTCTCCTTTGAATCTGTGACATCCTCTAGTGTTTCCTCCTTTGGACTCCAAAACAAAATGTTCCAAATTTGAACCAATCCCCTTTCACACTTCTTAGTCCGATATCTTTAAAATTTCCTTACCATTTGAACTCTTTGAAGGTAATTTTTCTTGACTTTTATCGAGACTATTCATAGGTAACTTCAGTTATCTATGATTTAATTAACTATAGAGGCTTGCCTTTACAGGAAGCTTTTCCCGAAGCCAACATAAAATAAACCCTATTTAATTTCTTATATTAAATAATGGAACTTGTCGGCCAATACATTGATTTTGCAGACCAAACGGATGTCATAACTTTCTCTAGTTTATTTGATCGAGCCTCACCCTCAATTCTTGTGTTCATCCTTCGGGATAGATACGGGATTTGAGGTAAAGCACTCTTTCATCTAAACTATGAAAATTATGGGGTCAGTTTGACTTCATCTTTTTCAAAACTAAATTTTTTTAAAAAACGTCATTCTAAGCGGGCAACGGGGATTTCAATTTCGATGACCGACAGCTTCTTACGGGCAAACCCCACACCAAAAATAGTGCCGACAGCTTCATTTACTTCTTGATTTGGCCTATTAAGATGTTAATATTTATTGTGAGAACATGTAAGATCCAAGATGGTATTATCTCAGTCAACTAATGGTACAAATGACATGAGATTGTATGGATGGGAATGTAATTCATATGATTGAGTGCAAATAAATAAGGAAATAAACTTTGAAGGGTGTAGAATTAGAGGACTTTAGAGTGACAGGATAAAGTCCCCAATTTTGTTTATAGTTCTAGGATTTTATATGAGATGTTAGCCCCCAAGTGGAGGGAGAAGAGGGAACTTTAGAGTGAGAGCTAGTATCTTCCCTACGTAACCCGCCTTCAAGACTATTCAAACTTTAAATTAGTAAATCTTCTTTATAGCATCTCAAGTAAGGGTAAAGAATACTATTGCTCCTATTTGGTACAACACAATTTGAATACTTCCACAACAAAATTCCTATACTTGTTACTGATTCATGATAAGATAAAAGATATTTTATTTATACTAACTTCATTTTACAAATATCTAGTTAAATATAGTTAGTTGTTTACTTTATTTTCAATCATCAAAAAATTACCGAAAAGAATTAATCTTTCATTCCCATCATAGAATCTATAGTTTGAGTAAGAATATTTTGCAAAGTAGAATTTTTTATTTAATTTCTTCTAATTTAGTTACATATTGTATTACTCCCTGTGGGTTCGATATTCAATGCTTAATAAAAAAATCTTATATTACTTGATAATGATAAATATAGTTACGTAGTATTCCATATTTAAATATAATAATTTCATTTTTATTTTCTTTAGAGTCAAATTTTTGGCATCATTACAAAATAAGAAATATAAGTAAGGAAAAATTAAGAATATAATTTCATACATCGTACTGTCATACAAGATCGGGATCAAGTTTTTTGCGTCGTTGCCTGGGACATTGAAAATTTGTGAATAAATTTTTAAAAAGCAAATTTCTATTTTTAGAAATTCTTATTTAAACTTTTAGATTTATTATAAAAATATTTTAGTGTTGTTTTTATATAATTTCTTATTTGTGTGATTTTATTTTATGTTGTTTTGTAGTAGTGTATGTGTAGTTCAGGTTCTAAAGGACTAGTGCCCTACGATTCTGAATTCGAAAGATCTATTAAAAAGTAAAAAAATTGAAAATATAGAAAAAGACCAAAAGTCTTAAGAAATGGCCAGCCAAAATAATCAAAATGATAAAATTAATTAAGAATTTAGACCTTTAAGAGATTATGGAAACCCTACAGTAGACGAACTTCATTGTAGTATTCAAAAATCTATTGTAGTGGCTAATTCATTTGAATTTAAACCTGCTATTATCCAAATGATATCAAATAATCAGTTTGGGGGAGCACCAATTGAAGATCCAAATTTACATCTTCCCAATTTTCTAAAATTGTGTGCTACATTTAAATATGATAGTCTTTCAGATGATGCTAAAATAATTAGTCTTTTTTCCTTTCTCATTGAGAGATAAGGCTAAAATATGGTTACATTCATTAGCACCTGAATCTATCAGAGCTTGGGGTGATTTAGCGCAGAAATTCCTTGCTAAAAATTTTCCACCATAAAAAACTACGAAGTTTAGAAATGATATTTCATCTTTTTTGTCATTTTGAAGGTAATCTATTTATAAATAATGGAAAAGATTTAAAGACCTACTGAGAAAGTGTCCACACCATGATATACTATGGTTAATAATTCAAACTTTTTATAATGGATTAGCTGGATCTCTTAGATCTATTATCGATGTTGCTGCTGGTGGTTCATTGATGTCAAAACCATTTCATGATGCATATGCTTTAATTGAAGAGGTGACTACTAATAATTTTCAATGTCCTTCTAAGAGGGTAAATCCTAAGAAATTAGCTAATATTCATGAATTTGATGTTTTTTCAATGTTAGCAAATTAAGTTTCTACAATTTTAAAGAAGTTAGACCAATTTGGAATGAATTTTTCTCAACCAATTGCAATGATTGAAGAGAATTCATTAGGCTAAATGGTAGATTCTCAAGTATCATTAAAAACTTTGAATTTCATAACTAACAAGATGAATAACCCATATTCAAACTATTATAACCCATCATTAACATTAACCCTACTAATACAGAAGTAAATCTAAAAGACCAGAATAATGAGCAAGTAAAAGTCGTTCAACTTAGAAGTGGAAGAGAGTTGGAAGGTAGAGTTCAAAAAGAGATTTACGTAGAGAGTGAAGAAATTGAAGAGTCTTAAGAGGATGCTCCAAAAGGTTCAGAGAGACCTATTTCTCTACTTAAAATTGACTTGGAAAAATCACCACCTCCATTTCCTCAGAAACTTTGTCAAGAAAAGTTGGATAAACAATTTTTAAAATTTATGTAAATCTTTAAAGTTACAATTAATATTTCATTTGCCGAAGCCTTAAAAAAAAATCCAAGCTATGTGAAGTATATGAAGGATATTCATAATAGGAAAAGGAAGTTTGAAGATAACGAGACTAATGCACTTAGTAAGGAGTGCAGTGCTATAACTCAGAAAAAGCTTCCTAAAAAGCTTAAAGATCCTAGTAGCATCACAATTCCATGTGCAATAGAAGACATATTTTAAGGGAAAGCTTTATGTGATTTAGGTGCAAGCATTAACCTTATGTCATTATCAATATTTAAAAGATTGTGATTAGGAGAAATATCCCCAAATACTGTAACTTTGCAGTTAGCATATTGTTCAATAACATATCCTAAGGGATTTATAGAAGTTGTACTAGTGAAAGTAGATTGATTTATCTTTCTTGTTGATTTCATTTTGCTAGGTATGGAGGAAGATAAGGAGATACCTATCATTTAGGGGAGACCTTTCCTAGCAACGATAAGAGAAATTATAGATGTGCAAAAAGGAGAATTAATTATGCACGTCAATGATCAAACCGTTACATTTAATATTTCAAAATCAAAAAAGTATCACGCAAAAGGTAAAGATGATGAATGTTACAGAATGGATGTAATAAGATATCTATGTGGATGTTATTTCAAAATAAATTTTGAAGAGAAATCTGAAATGAAATAGTTGGAACACGAGTAAGAAGAGGAGTTAGATCAACTTGAATAATTTTATAAGGAAGATTCAAATTATGTTCAAGAAAGTTTTGAAGTTTTGGACACGACATAAAAAGATAAATCTTTTTGTCAATCAATTGAAAACCTCCTGGACTTGAGTTGAAGTTACTTCCTGAACATTTAAAATATGTCTTTTTAGGTGATTCCTCAACATTACCAACTATAAATTCCTCAAATTTAACTACAGAAGAAGATGTGAGTTTAATGAAAACTTGAAGAATTATAAGAAATCCTTTGGATGGATAGTTGTTGATATTAAAGGAATCAGTCCTTCAATTGATATGCATAGAAATCATATGGAAGAGAACTACAAACCTAGGGTTGATCCTCAAAAGAGATTGAATCTTGTTATGAAAGAAGTTGTTAAGAAAAAAATTTTAAAGTGGTTAGTTGCTAGAATTATCTACTCTATTTCAGATAGTGCATGGGTTATTACAATTCACTGCTTGCTAAGAAAGGAGGAGTGGTTGTGACTATGAATGAACATAAGGCGTTAATACTAACAAGATAAGTCGCAGGGTGGCGAATATGTGGTGATTATAGAAAATCAAATCTCGCCACTAGAAAAGACCATTTTGCACTACCCTTTCTAGATCAAATGTTGGATGAACTAGCCGGGCATAAATACTTTTATTTTTTGGATGGATATAATGGTTATCACCAAATAAAAATAGCTCTTGAGGACCAAGAAAAAGCAACTTTTAACAGTCCTTGTGATACTCTTTCTTTTAGAAGAATGCCCTTTATTTTATGTAATGCCCCTGCTACAATTCAAAGATGTTTAAACGGCTATTTTCTGTGATTTAATTGATAAAGGAATTGAAGTTTTATGGATGAATTTTCAGTGTTTGGAACTTCATTTGAATCATGTTTAGAACATTTATCAAGAGTTCTTAAGCACTGTGAAGAAATAAATTTAGTCCTTATTTGAGAAAAATGCAAATTTATGATAGCAGGAGGAATTATTTTAGGCCATTAGATATCAGAAAATGGTATGAAAGTAGACCCTGCAAAAATTCAAGTGATTGTTAATTTACCTTACCTAATAAATGTGAGAGAAATTAAGAGTTTTTCAGGACATGCTGGATTCTAAGGGCAATATATTAAAGACTTTTCAAAAATTGCTAAGCCTCTATGTCATTTGCTTGAAAAAAATGTAATTTTTAATTTTAATAAGGAGTGCCTAAAAGTTTTTGAGCTATTAAAAGAAAAATTAATCACTGCACCAACTATTGTTTCACCAGATTGGGAAAAACCTTTTAAATTAATGTGTGATGAAAGTGATTACGCTATTGGAGTTGTTTTAAGATAAAAGCATGATAAGATTTTCAAAGTAATTTACTATGTTAGTAGAACTCTTAATGAAGCTCAAAATAATTATACCACAACTGAGAAAGAGTTATTATCAATAGTATATGCTTTCGATAAATTCAGATCTTACTTAATTGGAACCAAATGTATTGTGCATACAGATCATTATGCTATTAAATATTTAATGAAAAAGAAGGATGCAAAACCAAGACTACTACAATGGATTCTTCTTTTTCAAGAATTTGACTATGAGATATTAAAGGAATCAGTCCTTCAATTTGTATGCATGGAATTCATATAGAAGAGAACTACAAAGCCAGGGCCGATCCTCAAAGAGGATTGAATCCTATTATGAAAAAATTTCTAAAGAAAGAAATTTTAAAGTGGTTAGATGCTAGAATTATCTATCCTATTTCAGATAGTGCATGGTTTAGTCCAATTCACTGTGTTCCTAAGAAAGAAGGAGTGACTATGACTATGATTGAACACAATGAGTTAATACCAATAATACAAGTCACAGGGTGGGAAATATACAGTGATTATAAAAATTAAATCTCGCATCTAGGAAAGATCATTATCTATTACCCTTTCTAAATCTAATGTTGGATAGACTAGCTGGGCATAAATACTTTTATTTTTTGGATGGATATACCGATTATCACCAAATATAAATAGCTCATGAGGATCAAGAGAAAATAAATTTTACAAGTCCTTATGATACATTTTCTTTTAGAAGAATGCTCTTTGGTTTTTGTAATGTCCCTGCTACATTTCAAAGATGTATGATGAGTATTTTCTGTAATTTAATTGAAAAAGGGATTGAAGTTCTTATGGATGATTTTTTAGTGTTTGAAACTTCATTTGAATCATGTTCAAAATATTTATCATTAGTTCTTAAGTAATGTGAAGAAACAAATTTAGTCCTTAATTGGGAAAAATATCAATTTATGGCAGTAGGAGAAATTGTTTTAGGACATCAGATATCCGAAAATGGTATGGAAGTATAACATTCAAAAATTCAAGTGATCGTTGATTTATCTTACCCAACAGATGTGAGAGAAATTAGGAGTTTTTTAGGACATATTGGATTCTACAAGCAATATATTAAAGACTTCTCAAAATTTACTAAGCTTATATGCCATTTGATTGAAAAAGATGTAATTTTTAATTTTGATAATGAGTTCCTAAAAGCTTTCGAGCTTTTGAAAGAAAAGGTAGTCACTACACCAATTATTGTTTCACCAGATTGGGAAAAACCTTTTGAATTAATGTGTGATGCAAGTGATTAAGCTATTGGAGCTATTTTAGGACAAAAGCATGCTAAGATTTTCAAAGTAATTTATAATGCTAGTAGAACTCTTATGAAGCTCAAACTAATTATACAACAACTGAGAAAGAGTTATTGGCAAAATTATATGCTTTTGATAAATTCAGATCAAACTTAATTTGAACCAAATGTATTGTGTATACAGATCATTCTGCTTTTAAATATTTAATGAAAATGAAGGATGCAAAACCAAGACTGATACAATGGATTCTTCTTTTGCAAGAATTCGACTTTGAGATAGTAGATAAGAAGGGAGCTGTGAATTAAATTGCTGATCATCTATCCAGGCTTGAATTAGAATAATCACTCTATTTTGAAAAAGAAATTAATGAACATTTTCTAAATGAAGAATTGCTTAGTATTAAAGAGTGAAGTCTTCCATTGTATGTTAACATTGTAAACTTTATTGTTAGTTATATTATACCCTCTGGAATGACATAACAACAAAAGAGGAAATTTTTTTATCTGAAGCTAAGACTTATTTTGGCAATGACCCATTTTTATATAAATAAGGAAATAATCTAATTATTCAAAGATGGGTTCCTTTAGAAGTAACTTATGAAATTATCCAAAAATGTCATAATACCAATTTGGGGGATATTTGGGTGTTGTAAAATAACATACAAAATTTTGCAATCTGGATTTTATTGGCATATAATCTTTAGAGATGTTAATACTTATATCAAAACTTGTGATCAATGTTTGGGAGTAGACAATATTTCTAGATGAAAAGAGATGCCCCTCAATTATGTGTTTTAAATTAAGATATTTGATGTTTGGGGATTAGATTTCATGGGAACATTTATACTATCTTTCAGAAATTTATATATATTGGTAACAATAGAGTATGTATCCAAATGGATAGAAGTTATTGCTTTATCTCAATGTGATGCTCAAAGTGTTGCAAAGTTCTTAAGGATGAACATATTTTATAGTTTTAGGATGACGAGAGTGATCACAACTAATGGGGGAAGTCAATGCATAAATGTAATAATGGAGAAATTATTAAAAAAAACAACATATCAAACATTGAATTGTTACTGCTTATCATCCTCAGACAAGTGGTTTGGTTGAATTATTCAATCATGAAATTAAAAGAATATTGGAGAAATCTATGAATCCCATAAAAATGAATTGGCCAGTCAAACTTGATTGTGTTTTGTGGGCTTATAGGATTGCATATAGAACTCCTTTAGGAATGCCCCATATAGGCTAATATTTAGAAAAGCTTGTAATTTACCACTTGAACTTAAGAATAAAGCATATTGGGCAATTAAATAATTTAATTATAATTTAAAGGATGCTCGTGAGAAAAGACTATTGCAATTAACTGAGCTTGAAGAGATAAGGAATGAATCTTATGAGAGTGTTAAGATTTATAAAAAAAGATGAAGATGTGGCATGATCGGAGAATTCTTACTAAAAATTTTGAGCCAAGGAAACAAGTTTTATTGTATAATACAAGATTAAGATTATTTCCAAGCAAACTAAAGTCAAAGTGGATGAGCCCATTTGTTGTGATAAAAGTTTATTCCTATGAAGTTGTGGATATCAAAGATCATAACACCGGGAAAATATTCAAAGTGAAAGGCCACAGGCTAAAACCCTACTTTTTAGGGGATCAACTTAAATTAAATGATTTTATATTGTTAGGTTAACCAGAATAAGCACTGGTTACGTCAGGGCTGTCGATGTAAAATCAAGCGCTTTGTGGGAGGCAAACCATGGTTATTAGTGTGTTTCTATTGAATGTTATTTTGTTGTGCTTAATTAAGAAAACTTTTGGTGGTATTTTGAATATATAATGATTTATTAATGATTCTAAGACCTTAATAGATGACTTAGACATGTTAGAATGAGTATTTGGATGTTAAGCTGACATGTGCTAAATTAAGCACCGACGCTTAAGCGTCAACATTTGGCTCTTAAGCGCGACAGTTAACTAAACATGATAAATTATGTTTCTAGAAGATTTAAATGTGGTTTAATGGGTTTTAATATGGGTTAGTGGTTTGAGAACGTGTCTAGTAGTTATAGGTTTGGTCCAAAGCTTATAAATAAAAGGGATTGAAGAGCATTCTCACCCCACTTAAATTTTCACCCTAAAATCTAAGGGAAGAGTATGAGATCTTGGAAAAATGTCTTCTTGGGAGATTGATAAGAAGAAAATGGAGGTAGCCTTGAAGAAGAAGTTCATTAGTCAAAGTTTGTAATAGTTATACAATGGTTTTCTAGTTGTTAATATATACTAAATAGCAGAGAAGATCACAATGATTGAGGCTGATGTGGCTTCAATTGAAGCAAAGGTGAATGAGGGTAACGTACATTTGGAGCACATTAGATGGCAACTTAGAATGTAATGTAGCCACTCAAGTTTTAAAGAAGAAGCAGACAAGGCTATGTATTTGAAAAATAAATGGAATAAAGAAGACTCAACCAGAGTTCTTCATCATCGTTCATTCTATCAAATCTATATTTTAAAAGCCCCAAGAGACAAATAAAAGGCTAGAATTTGTTCTAACAGAAGGAGAATGGAATTAAGTTCTAAGTTATTGTTTGTTTTTGTTAGGTGTTGTGAAGCTAGTATTAAGTTTGTTTTATGTGTTTTTAGTGTTATGTTTTCTTAGTGTTTGTGCTTAGGAATTATCTCATCCAAGACTCTTTGGATTGAGAAATTATGAATCACAAATGTTCGTATTTGTTTGTGAATTAATATAAATCTTTCTTTATGTGTAAAATTTTGTGTTATTTTGTGTTGAATCGAATTAATGAAGATTGGTGAATTTTGAGAAAGAGGAGAGTTGAAAGTGAAGAATAGAGTTATTAATGATTTATAAGACCATTTAGGGGTGGTTTACTTTGGCTAAATGTGTATTTCACTTAAAATAAAAAATATCAAAATTTGTACATTGGCACCCAAGCTCCAAAACCTCGCATTTAAGACTAAACAACCTAAGAGGTAGGCACCTAAGCATCAAGCTAGTTGCGCTTAAGCGCCGGTTCACTTAAATCGTTTCACAAACAGTTAAAGGTAAAACATTAACCTAAAAATTGCCATTTTTAACCCTGACATCACCTTCTTCCCTTAGAGTTTGTGAGTGAGGATTTAGGGCATCTTCTAGAGTGAAGGTTTCTTGAGGGATTCAAGCCAGATTTGCTAGATTTGAGCTTCAATTCTATGTAAAAAATTTGATTTTCACTATGTATTTTGTGTGCATTGGGGATTTGACCAAAAATCACTATTTATATTGAAAATTTGACAAAACCCTATGGAAAATACATAGAAATGATAGTTTAAGCTTTGAGAAGTTGAGTTTAGTGATTTAGTCCTAAATTTTGGATTTATTGTGAATTTTATATGATTTTTAGAAACTTCCCCAAGAATGAAGAGGAATAAAGGGAAGTCCCATTTCAATTCAAGCAAGTTCATTACCTTGAAAGCTCAGTACAAGTATACCGAAGCAGTGCAATCGATAAAAATGATTCTTGAGAGATGTTTCAAAAGTCTGGTTGGAGTAAGGAGGATTTGCTAGTTTGCCGACAGTGGGAACGATTTTGTTGTTTTTTTGGGGTGCCCGTAATTTCTGTTGTTCGGGAGTTTTACGCTATTCTCCGTGAAGCTGAAGAAGATCAAGTCATTGTTCAAGGAAAATCAGTGTCTTTCTCCCTTGAGGTAATAAATATGTTTTACCAGTTGCCCTCTAGTACGTTGTAACTGAGGAGGAGTTAGATGAGATCATATCTTCATTGACCGCAGGAAGATGACTGTGGAAGATAGCAAATTAAAGAAGAGTCAAATTCCCCACGATAAAGTTAGATGTCATATCAAAAGGCTGACACTACTTTATTTCTGCTCATCTACTACCAAACGACCACCTAAGTGAAGTTACCAGAAAAAGAGCTACCTTGAACTATTTCATTCAACAGTTCAAGGTGATTGACATTGGATCTATGATCTATTAGATTATCATTAGTTCTTCTACCATTGCAATTACTGCAGGTTTGGGATTTGCATCCTTGATCTTTTTCTTATGTGAGCAAACATGAATTAGATTTGATAGTTGGGAGGAGATATTGAAGCCTCTAAAGCCTATCACAACCATTAATGTGAAATCTTATTCACTATATTTAATATTTAGTTGGAGAGGAGGATTTTCTAGAAGTTCAGGTGCCTCTACTTCTCATGCTTCTACTTCACATGCATCCACATCACAAGTTCAGGCATCTAGTTCTAATTTGTAGTCCCACTTATTGCAAAGGATGTTAGATAACATCAATTATACTGTGGACAAGGTATTAAATTTGAAGAATTTTTTTGATCATATAGATGGTTATATGAGAAGACACAGTGATTATGACGAAAAATTTTTCTCATCTTTGGAAAACGTTATTAGAGGTGTCCAAAGTGTAGTTTTTCCTTCATATCTACAATATCCATCATATCAGCCTACTGCCTTTTGGGATAGCAATGACAGTGATGATGATGAGGAGGAGGAAGGTTAATTTGAGTAGTTTAGTTTTTAATTGTGAACTTTATGTGGTATAGTTATATTGTACTATAAATTTATTTTGTATTGTATTTATTTAGACTACTACTATTATTTGTGTTTTATTCTGTTTGAAACTTTTTTAGGATACTACTATTTTAGTTATTTTTTGTTTTTGTGGTAGTGATTGTTTTAATTATGTTGTCTAGTGTATTTAGTTAGTTTCTATTGAACTTAATCCTGAATTTTAGGAAGGTTTAGAATATTACTAACTTTCACTTAAGAACTTCATGTTTAAAATATTCAATTTACTACTAGGAATTTTTTTTATGTTGTTGTTGTGAATTTTTGTTAGTGTGTTTGTTTGCTTTTATGTTATCCTCCATTGCATAGAAGTCTATTGAATCTCTATATGTTAAAGTTATATTAAAATTTGATTAATTAATTTTTACTCCAATTTTTATTTTTGTACCTGTATATTTAGGATATGAAAATTTCTATAAGCATGTTATTGTTAGTTTTCATTCCTACCTATACATATGTGATGCTAAAATGTTTTATCTTATTAAAAATTTAAGTTTTGAGGGATGAAAAATAATTTTCAAAATTTGAATTTTATTTGTTCTCAAATGTACTACAAATAAATTTAATTATAATTTAAAAAAAAAAATGATTGTGTATATGAAGTTATATTAGGGAAGTAAAATTTTGAATATAGAAATGAGTATGAGAATTTAGTTGAAACTTATAGTAATGAAGTAAAACTTAATGTTAAAAATTTTTAGTGTAGAAATGATAAATATTGTGTAACTATCTTTAGTATGAGAAATTATTTTTTTAAAAAAATATAGAAGGGTTAGACTTTTATTTTCAATACTTATATTTCTTTTATTAAAAGTAATTTTCAAATCCATTATTAAATTCTTAAGTATAAGATTTATATCTTAACTTTGCTTTAGAAAAGGAGGAGTGGAATTCAAAATCATTAAAGGCCTATCTAGATATAGTAATCCTCACCTGAAAAAAAAAAGATAAAAAAGTATAAAAAGATAATGATAAAGAAATAGAAAAAGAAAGTTGAAAAAGGGAGGAGAAGCTTCAGGATTAATGCCAAATCAAAAATTTTTTCCATAATTATTCTTTTTAAAGTATAAGACTTGAGAAACTCTTAAGCTTAAGGTTATAATATAGTATGTATAATTTTTCTTAATAAAAATTTTTAAGTGGAGAAGATAGAATGCCTAAATTCTATATTTGGAGAACTTACAAATATTTTTTAATTAGATAGAAACTCATATTTTTAGACTTCTTTACATTTAAAATTTCTAAAATCTATGTTGGTCTCATGTACTAAAATTTTTTTCTAAATTGGACTACTATATTTCTAGATCAAAATTTAAAAATATCCTTACAAAACTCATTTGCATAATCTACTTATTCTGGTTTTAAAAGATTGGAGTGTCACTTGAGGAAAAGTAACATTTTTTAAGTTTGAGGGATTTTGATATACCTAAAATATATAGCATTTATGTACACATTTTTTAACCTATTTTTGAGATATTGTGCTTTAATGGAATGTATTTGTGTGTTTTTCTTTCAGTTACAATCAAATGGATGAAAAATGTTGAAAGGAGTGAAAAAGGATCAAATTTGGAGAAAAAATAAAAAAGGTGTGCAAAAGAACTGTGGCACCTAAGTGCCCAGATTTGGCACTTATGCTCCAGTAAAACCAAGAATGTCATGCCTAAGCGCCAATTACCTCGCGCTTAAGCGTCGGAGGTAGTTACTTGGTGATTCAATGAATTTTGACAAATTTTGTACGAGGTGTTTGAAGCAACTCTTGGTAAAAACGTGGGAAATGGTTCATGAACATGAAAATACATTCAATTGGTTTTTGAAAGGAGGCAACTCTTGGAAGATTCATTGAATGTGGAGACATTCAAATAGAAACCAAGGCACCTTTTAAAGTATTATAAAAGGACTTGGATTGAATTGAAGAGGAGTCGCTGCCTTCCTTATAGACACCGTCGAGACCTCTCTCTCTCTCTTAGATCAATTAGGATATAGTTTTACAGAGAAGAAGAGAGGAGTTGTAGTGTGTCAGTAGAGAGTATTGTAAGAGAAAGGAAGAGAAGAGATTCAAAGAAACTTCAAGAGTTTGGTAGAGAGGATTTAAGATAAGTTTTTATCATTGTGGCTACATTTGGTTTTAATTTAGTCTTCTAGTTTGTTTTCATGATTTCTACTTTCAAACTTAAGTGTGTTTATGTTTTCTCCATGAATTCTGAGTAGTTTTCATTATATTTTTCCTTAAACTGATAAGTGATTAAGTATTGAATGGAACTTGTCTGAAGTATTAATCTTTAATGTTCTAACAAGTTGTGATGATTTTAATCCTTGTACTTCATTTACTTCTTATTTTGGTCAATTAAGATGTTAATATGTGTTGTGAGAACTTCTGAAATTCGAGATGGTATTGTCTCAGTCAACTAACGGTAAGAATCACATTAGAATGTATGGATGAGAATGTAATTCATAAGATTAAGTGCAAATAAATAGAGAAATAAAGTTTAAAGGATTTAGAATTAGAGGAATTTAGAGTGACAGGCTAAAGTCTCCAATTTGGTTTATAGTTTTAGGTTTTGATACAAAATGTTAGCCCACAGGTGGAGGGAGAAGGGAACTCTAAAGTGAGAGCTAGTATCTTCCTTACATAACTCGTCTTCAAGACTATTCAGACTTTAAATTAACCAATATTTTTTATAGCATCTCTAATAAGGGTAACGGATATTATTGCTCCTATTTAGAACAATACAAATTGAATACTTCCACAACATAATTCTTATACTTGTTATTGAATCATGACAAGGAAAAATATATTTGATTTTTATTGACTTCATCTTACAAATATCTAGTTAAATTTAGTTAGTTGTTTACTTTATTTTCAATTATCAAAAAGCTATAAAAAAGAATGAAAATTTCATTCCCATTATAACATCTATATTTTCAGTAGGAATATTTTGCAAAATAGAATTTGTTATCTAAATTCTTTTGATTTAGTTGCATATTATATTTCTCCCTGTGGGCTCGATATTCGGGGCTTAATAAAAAATCCTATATTATTTGATAATGATATGTATACTTGTGTAGTATTCGATATTTAAATATAATAGTTCCATTCTTATTTGCGTCGAAGTCAAGTTTTTGGAGCCATTGCAAAGCAAGAAATATAAGTAAGGAAAAATTAAGAAGATAATCACATACATCATACTTTCATATAAGATCGGGACCAGGCTTTACTATTTTGATTTCACAATTCTCTCAAAAATGGTTACTACACAAATAATCAATTAAGTCCATTCAAAAACATGCACCTTCATTTCCTACAGAAGGACACTTCATTGATTATAATACATTAAATGTCACCTCATGATCATTTACCCTTATAATTAATTCAACTTTCTAAACATCTATCATGGCTCTTCTAGTGGCTAGGAAATATCTACTTAAAATTTTGAGAATTTCCTTATCTTTCTCGATATCTAAAATAATAAAATCAATAGGGAAGATAAATTTGTTCTCATTCACGAGTACAACTTCTATAACCACCCTTGGATAAGTGATCGTTCAATTAGCTAGTTGTAGGGTCACAGTAGTAGGAGACACCTCTCATAATCCTAACCTTTTGAAATAGATAATGGCATAGGGTTTTTACTAGCTCTAAGATCACATAAAGCTTTGCCATAATCTCAATAATTAAAAAAGGGATAATAAGCTCTTAAGGTCCTTAATTTTTTGAAAAGCTTCTTCTGAATGATGGCACTACACTCCTCAATGAGTGCAACTACCTCATAATTTCTAAACTTCCTCTTCTTATTCAGAATGACTTTCATGAACTTTACATAACTAAGCATTTTCTCCAGAGCCTCAGCAAAAAAAAAAAGTTAGTCTCTTAAATACTTCCAAAAATATCAAAATTGTTGATCCATTTTTATATCTAAAGTCTTTGAAGAAATGGAGATGACAGTTTTTCTAAATTAATCTTGGTTGGTGAGGCTGGTTTTTATAAGTTTTTAGAAATATCTTCTAAAGTTCATATAGGTTATATTGTCTCCTTTTATCTTCATCATCTTTAGAATCAACAACCACCATTTCTCTTCCACTCCTTAACTTAATAGCTTTAACATGCTCACTATTCTTCTCTTTAGGGTTCATCTCAATGTTGCTAGGAAGAGTTCCTTAGGGTTGATTGTTAAGTTAGTTAGCAATCTGTACCAACTAACTTTCAATATTTCTATTTACTACCCCTTTGTTGACCTCACATTTGGTTGAGGTCTAGTCTTTCCTCCTTAGTAGCCTAGGTCCTAGTCATAAGACTTTCCTGTTGAATATTCTTAGAGGACTAGAAAAAGAACCCTCACCATTAAAAAATCTAAACTCTTCTTTGCTCAACTTGAAGTTACGCATATTGGTCATAACCTCTAGCACATAGTATGTGGGGCTAATATGGGGGAGCACAAAGGGAGTCCCCATAGGATTACTTGTCCCTAGGGTTAACCCTGGGTGGTGTGGCCTTGGTTAGTTTCACACACAAACTTGCATATTACACTTCCACACACAACCCTGAACCCAAACATGCTTAACTTTGAACCCTTAACCTTTGGGGAAACTCATGTAGATGGTCCCCTAGGCCACTATCCCTAGGCTAGGGTTTATCTAAGACTAGTGCATGGAGGAATCAAAGCTGGGAATTCTATTAGTCCATAGCTCAAGTAGGGTAGTTGACGCCCCAATTTTACCAAAATACTCAACTTAACATTTTGCCCCCAAATCTATCTAATTTACCAAATTATCATTGAAACCCAAAAATTAACCAAAAATCCCAAAATCACGCAAAATACCCAACTTTATTCAAAAATCAAGTCAAACCATTTGAAACCACCCGATTGCCCAAAACACCCCCCAAAACTTTCAAAATTACCAAAATATCCCTCATTTTGCCAAAATTACAAAAATATTGCTAGTGACCCAAATTGTACAAAAAGCTTCAAAATCATTTAAAATGACTTCATTGAGACAATTTTAGATTGTCCAAAAAGCTTCAAAATCATTTCAAATGCCTTCATTGAGACCAATTTTATCAAATTGACATAGTTTGACCAAAAGCCCCAAATTGCATTGTAAGGCCCCATTACCCTAATTCACCCCATTGTCCACTAATTTGATCCCAATCTTCACTAATTTTAATTTTAAACTCAAATTCATCATCCTTAATGTTGATCGAAACCAAATACAAGCTCAATTGAACCCAATTTTAAGCCTAATTTTAGTCTAAATCATAAAATCCTCAATTTGACCCTAAGCCAAAAATCCCACTCAATTGAACCCCCAAACCTATTCAACTGCCCTAATTTTGAATCATAAACTCTTTACAACACTTCACCATATCAAATTAAACCTTCAATTGGCATTGGTCAAGCCTCAATTTCTTTTAAAATCATCTTGGATCATGACTCCCAATTTTGCCCCAAATTAGCCATGTCCCTAAATTCCAACAAATGGAACTCCATAATCCCAAAATTTCGATCCAATTGATATCCAAAACTCTTCATGACAATCCTTAGGAACAATTGGAACCATCAATTGAGCCTTAGCCAAACTCTAGCCCAACTCAAACCCAAGTCTAACCCAACATCCCCAAAATTAGTCATGAGCCAAAATCCTTCAAGTTGAACTTCCAAATAATTTCAAAATCACTCAAAACTTTTTTAAATTCCTCATGAAAATCATTTACACCATTTTGATCTATTAATTAAACTCAATGTCATGACTAGCCCAACCTAAACCCAACTTCAAGCCAAAATGCCCAAAATTGAACCCATGCACCAAAATTGAACAAACCAAACCAAATTGCTCGAACCGAAGCCACTACAACCACCATTTGGATTCTAGTGACTAGGCTAGGCCCACCTAGCCCACCTTACATGAGCTATGGACCAATTTTGCCTTGATTTAAAGGATCTCCTCCCATTTTTAGCCTAAATTAAAATATCTTTGCCATCACCATTTGTCATTATGGGTAAAACATCATTAGCTACCCCCTGGCCTCTCTGAGCCTAGAGGTGGCCTCACCCTGGCCAGCCAGAACCTCAGCCACCCAAAAATAGTCAGCACAAAAGAGCCACAAGTGGCCAAAAACTTAATTGAACCTCCCTGGGTTGACTAAACCCCATTGGCCATTGGAGCTTTTATCCTCTCCACCTTAGCTTCCAATTTCACCCATCAGACCACTCTGAGCTCCATCAGGCAGCCCTAGCTAAAAATGGAGCCCTTCACAGCCAAAATGGAGAGATTTCAAAAACTTAGGGGAAAGTCTGCCAAAATCTCACCAGAGCTTCTCCAAACCTTCCTGAGTACATGCAAATTGTTTCCAGCCATTCAAACCCACTGCCTTAAGCTATTTTCTCAAGACAATTCCTTGCCAGAACCAGGACACAATTCTCCACTCCACTACACTATACCAAATCCCAATTAAACTTGTACACAACATCCTTAGAGTGAAAGGAATTGATCCCCCACAAAAGCCGCATCACATACCCACTCTAACATAGCTCTAGACCAACACCTGAAAACCACCTTGGTCAAAATTATAGATAGACATTTAAGCAGAACACAGGAACTCATTTGAAGGTTTGTTGGACTCCTCTAAAGCTTCTCCAACCATTTGATTGAGGCTAGACCTCTCAGACAAAGGTATTGAACTCTCACCCTAACTCAAGCTTAATTTGATTCTCCATATGTATAGACTGCATTTCATACCGTATAAGCTCTATAGATGTGTTCATCTTGAGTAGATCAAGGAGTAGGAACAAACTCAAAGTGATTTGGTTAAGTCTAGCTTGAGATCATAAGGTTTTAGTGTGAATGTCTCTCGAGTTAGGGAGACTGGAACGATCAATGGATGTCGTCTGTTTCCGCGTTTATTCAATTGACGGCCGTGATGGAGTCAGAAGAGGAGATGGTATGCAAACCAAGGGACACGTGGCACTGAGGTGGTTGACGACCTTAAATAGCAGAGCGTCGCATGGAAAGCTCAGAGTTGTTGAGTTTGAGGTGGCGCTGACTAGGTTAAATAGAAAAATAGGAATTTTCTGAATTAAATAAATACCATATCTTCAAAAATCCATAACTTTGCATAGAAAAACATAAAAATTAAAAAAAATAAAAGAAAAATACCCTCTTGCTCTGTGAACAGAGGAAAATATTGCGGACAAAAATAAAATTTATTTGTTGATTCTCTGATTTTTAATTAATTAAATGGTCTCTATGGTATTTTAAATTTTTTCTATTAAATAATGTTCACCATAGCTTGAAACTTTGTTAGTTTGTTCTTCATGATAGAGGAGATGTGCCTTGATTTTTCCAAGGTAAAAGAGCATCTCTGTGCTTGTAACTCTAGTTTTCAAGCTTAAATAGCTATTTTAGTTTAATATAATTATATAAATTAAAATATCACTTAGACAATTATGAGATAAATTATGATCAGAGGAACATAGGAAAAATATCATAATGGTTTAGATAGTTTTATACATTTTTATAGTTAATTAAAAATTTATATTTTGTATTAAATAATTTAAATTAAATATTAATAAAAAATTTAATAAGATCAATTCCACTTTGTGTAAAAAAAATCATGTTAACCCACTGTAAGAATTTGAAAATTATTTGATTAAGTTTAAGTACTAAAGTTGATTTTATGAGAAAATTGTACTTCTATACAAAAATAATTATATTAAATTAAATACGCTTATGAAAATTATGAAAAGTGTTTTTCTGAGTTCCTTGTGATCAGGTGCACTTAAGAAAAATAAAATATATTTTTGAGAAAATATTTCATTTTTGAACTATATTTTAAATTAAAAAAATAAAAAATTTCAAAAATATGAAAATGGTTCAAAATGTTCCTATTTATTTCTTGATTACTTGACACTCATTAAAATATTTTTCCCAATTTTTATAAGTTAAGAATAATTTTTAAAGGCCTAAAAATGTATTTTCTTTATTTTCCCATTAAAATAATTATATTAAATAAATTAAAAATCACAAAAATATGAAATTTATTTCTTGAGTTCTCTGGACTCAGAAAAATTAAATAAAATATAAAAATAAATTATTGTGATTAAAACATATTTTCTATTTACTTAAGTCATTAAAATTAATAAATAATTTTAATAATTAAAACTTAATTTGAAAAATCATGGAATTTTGCCTAACTGTTTCTCTAACTTACGTGAACCTCTAATAATTTTTCCATAAACAAAAATTTTATTTTGATTGATTAAATAAATTAATATTGAAAATCATATTTTCTATTTTAAAATAGTTATTTAGATTAAACTAAAATTTGAAAATCCTATTTTCTACGAACACTTTGGAATCTCTATGATATTTTGAAGGACAATTTAAACTTGATATATTCTATTCTATACAATCATTCATTAAGATCTTTCGGGACTCACCGAGTCATGGTTTGAGGGTTTCGGTACCTACACCTTCATCTACTCTTGCGATTTATTTAAATTTCTACAAAATTATATACATGTTGCAAAAGCTAATCTTTCAGTGGGAATGCTGAAAAGATGACACACGCTTTTACAGCATTATTTAAATTCTTTTATTTTACTTTCTGCAATCTACTTTTGCTTTCAAATGTTATAACTGCTTGGTTGTGCACTTTACTTTACTTGCAAAAATCAAAACCATTTTCAAAAATTAATCAACATTTTCAAAAACCTAAAACAAATTGTTTCAAAGGTGACCATAAATCCTTTGAAATGTCACTAAACATAAAACATCCTTTTGAGTTTGCGGGAGTCCCTTGAAGGAGTTAACCCACAGTTGCTAACGAGGTCTCCCTAGTTTAAATGGGTTTCACAACTCATTTAAGCTAAGTAAATTTAAAATAAAATAGTGATACCACAACGAGAAAACCATGGGATCCTAACCGGTGTTGCTCTAATCAACTTTAACCCCCCCATAATGATTGAATTTAAATTTGTCATTTAAACCTTTAAACCTTAGACTTTATGACTGCTACTTTACCGAGTAGCTAGCTTTGTGGGAAGCCTTCTACAACACAAGGATTTGCATCATCATGAGGATCTACAACAACACATCTTTTCTTAGAATTAAAACAACAAGCCATAAGACTTAGAGGTTGTCTGTCTAGTGTGCCATAATTCCTCAACTCATCTTTAGGCTTTTGTACAATCATGTTGTGTAATATAATCCCTAAATCGTTTTAGGATTTCAAGATTTTTGTTCATCACAATCTAAACCCTCACATCTTCCAAGCTATTTAGGCAACCGTCTCACATAAATGTAAGCCCTAATTAATAAAATTGGCAGGATGAAACATTTAAATAATTTTTTCTTGAACATAAAGCCAAACCATAAGATAACTTAGGAAGTCACTGAGGTTCTCCTCAGTATATGTGACAACCCTTAGTTATTCTTCCTTTGGATTTAAAAAAATGTTTGAAATTTGAGCAATTCATATTTCACGCCTCTTTGTTTGATCCATTGAAAAGTCCTACCCCTTGAAAACCTTGAAGACAATATTCCTTGACCTTAATCAAGAGTTTCTTAGGTGACTTAAGTTATCTAAGATGTAATTAGCTATAGGGGATTTCCCTTATAGGAAACTTTAAGGACCCAGCTTAATATAAATCCTATTTAGTTTTTCGTATTGAATAGGGGAACTTGTCGATCAACATAAAAAATGGTTTTTCGCAGACGTAAATGGATGTCATAAATTTTTTAGTTTATTTAATCAAGCCTCGCCAGTAAGTAGTGTGTCTACTCTTCGGGATAGATGCATTTCTTGCGGTGTTAGGCTCGTTTATTTAAACTATTGAGGATATGAGATCGGTTCAGTCTTGTATTTTCAAAACTTAAAATATTATTTTTTCAATGTATATATATATATATATATATATATATA
>JXCR01085898.1:61143-79988 GCA_002079205.1 Phalaenopsis hybrid cultivar | reverse complement strand
TATATATATATATATATATATATATATATCAAATTAAGTCGGGCATCGGGATATCCATTTTGGCGACCAAAAACTTCCAATTTGGTGACCGACAACTTCTGGTGACTCCCCTGGGGATAATTTCTGTCACCATTTAAATAAGGGGATCTTGGCTTCATACATCGGTAATGTGTCCATGTCCCTTATGAACTAGATTATTCTTCTTCCGTTGGCATGCTTCACCCATTTCTCTCTTGGGTAAGTACGGTCAACTCTTTCAGATTTTAGGACCATCTGTTCAATCACATTTGAACAGAGAGGTTCAAAAGTTCATTAGGACTTTTATTTTTGTGTGGGGTCGAACCCTCGATAGGTGTGTTGGTGGACTAGTTCCACCAGGGTGTTGTGCATTGTAAAGTTGATCTCGCACTGGGTCCTAAACTTTACTTTTTCTCTTCGTATCTTTTCAGGTTTGGTTTACAACTTTACAATTTAAATCAAATTATTGCATTCTTGGTCTTCTTTTCAACTTTTCCCATTTAATTAATTAAGTTCCCACCTACTTTTAATTTTCTTTACTATATTTTAAAGTCTTCACAAACAAAAATTAAATAAAGACTTGCCCAATCTATAGAACAAACCTTGTTAATTTTTAGTGTTTGAACTAAATTTCCCGATGCTTACTTTCTCTTGCAACCTACGAACCAGCCGCAATGCCCGCAATGTTGCCCTCACCATCAAGTTCGTAGATGGATTCGATGAACTCAAAGTTGTACTCAGAAAGGCCTCATTTGTGGTCATGAAAGTTGCTGCTCTGGAAGTATAGGAGTGTTATGTTGAGTTTAACCTGAACTATCCTCAAGATTTCTCTTCCTGCAAGAAGGTGAGGACTATATCTACCCCGTCACCTGTTAAGTCCGTTGTTCTTTTTTCTGCTAAAGGAAAGAAAATTAGGATTGTTGAAGATATAGTTGAAGGATTTACTGCCTTGCCATCAGCATTTGAAATTGGATCTAATTCATAGTCTTAGTCATTAACCTGGTCTCAGAGAAGAAATTGTAATCAAAGGATTTGGAAGGCTATTAAAGCTTGAGTTTCAAAGAAAGTATCTGTTGATGAGATTCCTCACCAAGAGGAACTTGTATTTCTTTAGACCTCTCTGCTTTTACGAGGAAGTAGGTTTCACCCATTAATGAACACTAATGGGTATGAAAGTATTCAAAAAATTTCTACTACCTTACCGTTATTTTGTGGTCATGATGAGGAGAAGGAGAAATCCACTCCTATCACCAAAGTCCGTACAGTATTTCAGCGGTTGGCTGTTAAAGAAAGAAGTTCAGTTGTTGAACTACTTAAGCGAGTGGGATGTGTGGTGTCCCCTCAAATAAAAAAAGAAATTTTAAGGGATGTCAGATCTACTTGATGGTCTCAAAGATCAGCTGAAGTTTTGTCAGCTCAAAATCTCGTCAGATTCCATTTGGGGAGATGAGTTGATACTACCATCACTACCACTGATTTTGTTAGCATTGCTACTCCAACGTCTGCAAGGCATCAACCAGCCAAGTTACGTATGGGTCCAAGGATACTACTAGTTGTTGCTTGTAAGAGTGCCCTAAAGAAGGAGAAGGTAAAGTAGTCGCCCAGTACTATAATTGATATGCACCGTGAGGAGCATGCCTCTCTCCGACACACCGATGCCTCTATTGAGACACCCTGTCTCAAGACTTCACTGTCGAGGAAGAAGGTATTGGTAACCAAGGTTGTCGTACCAGTACAGTTTAATGAGCCCATAGGGCAAGATTGCAGAACAAAGCAAAGGTTCGAAGTATTAGGTGTCTTTGTAGCCGCTGCTACTGAGTCTAATGTACAAAGGGAGGATGCTCAAGAGAGCTCATTAGATCTTGAAAAACTCTGGACTAAAATTTCTGAGTTATCCAAAGAGCATTGGGTATATATGGATGATGATGATTTTGATGAAGACAGAATGGATATTCATGTCATTGAGACTTGAGCCGCTACATCTGCGCGTGATGCCCAACCTCTTGTTGAAGGGAACACCGTAGATGATTTGTGCAAAGTTGTTCTTCTAAGAGATGAATAGATCAACCAAATAGAAAAAAAATGGAAGAGATGACCCCCACTATGGTCACCGTGGATACAATTCATAGACAGTCCCAGTCACAGCAGTTAGCTTCTCCAGAAGTCAACCAGCCAGAGAAAGTTCACATTACTAATGGAAGGAGAGAAGTTGCCTCCACCAATAGAGATGATCAACAAAATAAAGATTCCCCACCAAGTTTAATACTAGAAAAAAGATATAAAGTAGTTGGTTGAACAACAAGTTCGGAAGGTATTAGCAAAATCTATGAATGGTGCCTTGATTTTAAAGGGTAGACCATACCCAGAGGAGTTCGATGTCGTGCCCTACCCTAAGGGTTTTGTGCCACCAAACTTTAAGCTTCTTCAGAAGTCAACCCAAATTTATAAGTTCTCTACTTAATGAGGAAGAATCCACATGATTGATAAAGTTACTATCAAAATTTAAGGATTGCTTCGCTTGGAGCTATGATGAAATGCTAGGACTATCAGCAAAGATTGCAGTTCATAAACTCAGGGTGGACGAAAATATGACCCAGTAAAACAAGCTCCCAAAAGTATGCGCCTTGAGATAGAGTAACAAGTCATTGCCGAGGTAAAAAAGTTAATAGATGTTAACTTTGTGCAGAAAGTGCAATACCCCATATGGTTAGCCAACATTATGCCAGTTAAGAAAAAGAATGGACAAATCTATATTTGTGTTGACTTCAGAGATTTAAATAAGACATGTCCAAGAAATGAGTTTCTGTTAACAATACCAGAATTAATGGTGGACATCACATCGACACATGAGATTTTCTCTTTCATGGATGGATCGTTAGGCTACAACAAAATCAAGATGGCTCCGGAGGATGCAGCACTTACAGCATTCAGAACATCGATCAAAATTTTCTACTGCACAATAATGTCATTTGTGTTGAAGAATGTTGGAGCAACATATCAACGAGCTATGTCAAAGATCTTTGATGACCTCATTCACAACCAAGTGGAATGCTACATGGATGATTTGTTCATCAAAAGTAAATAGAGAATAGTTTGTTTGTATGTTTGAGGATCGTATTTGAATGATTACGATGATATAATCTCAAGATGAGTCCATTAAAGTGTGCCTTCGGTGTCACAACCGAGAAATTTCTAGGATTCATTTTCCATCATTGGGGGATTGAGATCAATCTGGATAAGATTAAATCTATCTTAGAAATGCCTCCTCCCAAAATCTTGAAATAACTACATTCCTTTCAAGGTAAATTGGCATACCTGAGATGCTTTATTTCTAATCTCTCGAGTAGGTGTCAGCCTTTCTCGACTTAATTAAAAAAAACGTCAAAATTGTTTTGGAAGAGAAATATCAGTGGGCCTTTGAGGACGTTAAGTAATATTTGATGACACCTCCTGTTTTAGAATCCCCTATCCTGGGAAGACCTTTAATACTTTATATTATGGCCTTAGATGACTCTCTCGAAGCCCTATTAGCTCAGGTCAAAAATGAGGGTAAGGAAAATGTACTCTACTCCATGAGTCGCCGTCCAATACCGACAGAGGTAAAGTATCCACCTATTGAGAAACATTGTGTAGCTTTAATTTTTTGCCGCCAAAAAACTTAGACATTACATGCTTTCTCATAAGGTTACCCTTATTTTGAAAGTTAATCTATTGCAATATTTGATGACCCAATCAACACTCTCCGGACATTTAGCAAGATGGTCAATGATTTTATTACAATTCGATATAACTTTTGTTCCCCTCTACTCAATCAAGGGACACATTTTAACAAATTTTCTCACAGCGCACCCACTTCCAGCTGGGTCCCCTCTCAATGATGAGCTACCAAATGAGCAGATACTATAAATAGTATCATCCAGTGCATACATCAGGAAATGTACTTCGATGGAGCTTCGTCAACAAGAAAGGACAAGGGATTAAAGATTGTTATACCAGGAAAAGCACGAATTGGACTGATTTTCATCACGCCATATTAGGGTATGTTGAAACTCTCCTATCACCTGACAAATTCAAGTACAAATAACAAAGCAGAATACGAAGCACTGATCATCAGGTTAGAGTTGACAATCTCAATGGATATAACAAACATTGTCATCTATGGCGACTCCCAACTCGTCATCCATTAAGTTGCTGGATAATATAATATTTTGAAACCAAGGCTAGCAGAATACTGATATGCTTAAAATATATAGTATTTTTAGACACATTTTTATACCTATTTTTGAGATATTTCCNTTTTATATGGTTTTAAATGTTAATAATTTGTGATGATTTGAACTCCAATCTTCATTTACTTTTTGATCTGGCTAATTGAAAATTTAAAATGTGTTGAGAAACATATACTTTGAAAGGGCTATGATTTCTACAACTTGGGAAGAATCACATTTGATTTCATGGGAGAGTATTTTATCTATGGAATTGGGTACAAATAAATAGAGAAATATGCTTTTTTGGATGCCAAATTAGAGATTATAAGGTGACAAATTAAAATCCCCAATTTGGTCTAGTTGATTGGAAACTGATGTGAGATTGTTAGCTCTCGGGGGAGGGAGTGGTGGGAGCTCTGGAGTGCCAGCCAGTATCCTCCCAGCTAATAAACCTAAAATATATAATGTTTTTAGACACATTTTTATATCTATTTTTGAGATATTTCGCTTTAATGGAAGGTGTTTTTGTGTTTTTCTTTCTGGTACATGTAAAAAGGTGAAAAATGCTTAAAGGAGTGAAAAAGGATCAAATTTGGAGCAAATAGGTGAAAAATGTGCAAAAGTGTTTTGGCGCCTAAGCGCCAGATCCGATGCTTAAGCACCGGTTAAACAGAGAAGGCCACACTTAAGCGCCAGAGGACCCACGCTTAAGCGCCAGTGGCAGTTATTGGATGAGTAAATTCAATTTTTGCAACTTTTGAAGAGGTTTTTGAGGCACCTATTGGCTTAATATGTGGTTACAACCACCATGGACAAAAATTATTGCGAAAGGATGCATCTGTTGGGGATATACATCGAATCAAGGCACATTTTAAAGAGATAACAAGACACCTTTTTGAGAATTATAAAAGAAAAAAGATTGAGACTTTGAAAGGGGTCCCAAAAAGGTCCGAAAATGTGTGGGGCCCTGAAAGTACTGGGAAAGTTTTGAAAATTCTAAAATTGAGGAGTTAGTTGGAGAGATTTTTAGGCACCACATATTTATCCTTTTTATTTTACTTTTATATTGAGAGTGTTGTAAAAGAGAAGAGATTCAAAGGAACTTTAAGACTTTAGTGGAGGACTTGAGATAAGTTTTTATCTTTTGTTTTAGACTACTTCTAGTTTTTATTGAGACTTGTTGTTGGTTTGACAAAGATTTCTACTTTTAAACTAAAGTTTGCNGTATTTTTGTGTTTTTCTTTCAGGTACAAGTAAAAAGGTGAAAAATGCTTAAAAGAGTGAAAAAGGATCAAAATTGGAGCAAATAGGTGAAAAATGTACAAAAGGGTTTTGGCCTCTAAGCTCCAGATCTGACACTTAATCACAGGTTAAACAGAGAAGGCTACGCTTAAGCACCAGAGGCCCCGAGCTTAAGCACCAGTGGCAGTTATTGGAAGAGTAAATTCAGTTTTTTGTGAATTTTAAAGAGGTTTTTGATGCACCTATTGGCTTGATAGGTGGTTACAACCACCATGAATGAAAATTAATGCAAAAGGATGCATCTCTTGACGAAATACATCGAATCAAGACACATTTTGAATAGATGCAAAGGTACCTTTTGGAGAATTATAAAAGAAGGAAGATTGAGACTTTGAAGGGGGTCCTGAAAGTACTAGAAAAGTTTTCAAAGTTCTAAAATTGGGGAGTTAGCTGGAGAGATTTATCATTTTTAATTTAGTTTTATATTGAGAGAGTTGTAAAAGAGAAGAGATTCAAATGAACTTCAAGAGTTTGGTGGAGGACTTGAGATAAGTTTTTTATCTTTTGTTTTAAACTACTTTTGGTTTTAAATAAAACTTGTTTTGGTTTGACAATGATTTCTACTTTTAAACTAAAGTGTGGTTTTATTTTCTCCATGGATTCTATTGGTTTGACAATGATTTCTACTTTTAAACTAAAGTGTGATTTTGTTTTCTCCATGGATTCTAAGTATTTTTCTTTATCTTTCTTCTTAAAATGATAAATAGTTAAGTGTTTGGTGGAAGTTGTGGAGAGTATTGATCTTTAATGTTGGAAGAAGTTGTGATGATTTAAATCTATGTACTTCATTTACTTCTTAATTTGGTAAATCTAGATGTTAAAATTTATTGTGAGAACATGTAAGCACCAGGATGGTATTATCTCATTCAAGAATTGGAAAGAATCACATGAGGTTGTATGAATGATACTATAGTTCATATGATTGAGTACAAATAAATAGGAAAATATTCATTGAAGGGTATAGAGTTAGAGGTCTTTAAAGTGACAGGTTAAAGCCCTTAACTTGGTTTTTTTTTAGGTTTTGATACGATATGTTAGCCCCCATATGGAGGGAATCGAGGGAACTCTAAAGTGAGAGCTAGTATCTTCTCTACCTAGCCAATCTTTGAAATTATTCAAACTTTAAATTAACCAATGTTCTTTATAGCATCTCTAGTAAGGGTAAAGAACATTATTGCTCCTATTTGGTACAACAAAATATGCATACTTCCACAACAGAGTTCCTATACTTATTACTGATTCATTATAGGGAGAAAGTATTTTCATATTTAGTGCTTCTTCTACAAAAACTCAAGTTATCTTTTTAAGTTTGTTCTGTTTTTGTCAAAATATTAAAATTGCCAAAAATATTTAAAATTTCTTTACTGTGAAAATGTCTTTAGTTTAAATAATTGTCTTTTTAAAAATAGAAAGCTTTCCAAAAAGTGCATATTGAATATCTTGCTTGTGGGTTTGATATTCAGGTCTTAATCAAAAAGTCCTATATTACTTGATAACGATATGTATACTTGTGTAGTCCCCAATACATATAAATTAAAAGTTAAATTCTTATTTTTTTCAAGATTAAGTTTTTGGTATTGCCGCAAAATAAGGAGATATAAGTGAAAAATATAATCAGAATTATTATTATATTGCTGCATATAAGCAGTTTTGGGATCAAGTTTTTGGTGTCGTTACTGGAGAAGTGAAGTGAAAATTGTAAGGAATCTATTGGTTTAAAAGCAAACTTCTATTTTTAGAAAGTCTTATTTAAACTTTAAGTTATTGTATTTTATTTTGTGTGTGTTTAGTTTTATTTTATTTTATGTTAGTGTATGCGTAGTTTAGGTTTTGAAGGACTAGTGCCCTATGATTCTGAATTAGAGAGAACTGTTACAAAAATCAGAAAAATCAAAAAAAAAATCTTGAAAAATCCAAAAAAAATTATAGATATTGCAAACCAAAATGTGTCAAAATGTTGAAATTCATCAAGATTTTAGACCTTTAAGAGATTATGCCAACCCTACTGTAGGTGAACTTCATTATAGCAAAAACCTACTATAGTGGCTAATTCATTTCAGCTTAAACCTCNTCTTGATTTGGCCAATCCAAATGTTAAAATTTGTTGTGAGAACATGTAAGAACTGGGTTGGTATTGTCTCAGCCAACAATTAGAAAGAATCACATGAGGTTGTATGAATGAGAATGTAATTCATATGATTTAGTGCAAATAAATTTGGAAATAATGTTAAAATTTGTTGTGAGAACATGTAAGAACCGGGCTGGTATTGTCTAAGTCAACAATTGGTTAAAATTTATTGTGAGAACATGTAAGAACCGGACTGGTATTGTCTCAGTCAACAATTAGAAAGAATCGAATGAGTTGTATGAATGAGAATGTAGTTCATATGATTGAGTGCAAATAAATAAAGAAATATTCATTGAAGGGTGTAGAGTTAGACAACTTTAAAGTGACAGGTTAAAGTCCCAAACTTGGTTTATTGTTTTAGGTTCTGATATGAGATGTTAGCCCCTAAGTGGAGGGAATCGAGGGAACTTTAGAGTGAGAGTTAGTATCTTCCCTGCATAGCCGGTCTTCAGAACTATTCAAACTTTAAATTATCCAATGTTCATTATGGCCTCTCTAGTAAGGGTAAAGAATATTATTGCTTCTATTTGGCATAACAAAATATGGATACTTCCACAACATAATTCCTATACTTATTACTGATTCATGATTTCAGAAAGTATTTTCATATTTAGTGCTTTTCTTCTACAAAAACTCAAGTTATCAAGATATTTTCATATTTAGTGTTGTTCTTCTACAAAAACTCAAGTTATCTTTTTAAGTTTGTACATTTATTTAGCAAAATATTAAAATTACCAAAAATATTTAAACTTTCTTTACTGCAAAAACGTCTTTAGTTTAAATAAATGTCTTTTTAAAAATAGAAATTTTTTTGAAAAANTTGAAGGGTGTAGAGTTAGAGGACTTTAAAGTGACATGTTAAAGCCCCCAACTTGGTTTATTATTTTATGTTTTGATACGAGATGTTAGCCCCCAGGTGGAAGGAATTGAGGGAACTCTAGAGTGAGAGCTGATATCTTCCCTGCCTAGCCGGTCTTCATAACTATTCAAACTTTAAATTATCTAAAATTCTTTATAACATCTCTATTAAGGGTAAATAATATTAATGCTTCTATTTGGCACAACACAATTTGCATACTTCCAGAACAGAAATCCTATACTTTTTACTGATTCATGATAAAGAGAAAGATATTTTCATATTAAGTACTTTTCTTTTATATAAACTCAGGTTATCTTTAGAAGTTGATACTATTTTGTCAAAATATCAAAAACACAAAAAAGATTTGAATTTTAATTACTATAAAAAAATCTATAGTTTAACTAATTGTCTTTTTAAAATAGAAAGTTTGTTGTTCAATAGTGGATATTGCTAATTTTCCCTGTGGGTTTGATATTCAGGTCTTAATCAAAAAGTCCTATATTACTTGATAACGATATGTATACTTGTGTAGTATCTCAATATATATAAATTAAAAGTTAAATTATTATTTTTCTTCAAGATCAAGTTTTTAGTTTTGTTGCAAAATAAGGAAATATAAGTGAAAAATATAATCAAAATTATTGTTATAGTATTCCATATAAGAAGTTTTGGGATCAAGTTTTTAGCGCCGTTGCTGGGGAAGTGAAGTGAAATTTGTAAAGAATCTATTTATTTAAATGCAAATTTATATTTTTAGAAAGTCTTATTTAAACTTTAAGTTATTGTATTTTATTTTGTGAGTGTTTAGTTTTATTTTATTTTATGTTAGTGTATGCGTAGTTCAGGTTCTGAAGGAGTAGTGCCCTACAATTCTGAATTAGAGAGAACTGTTAGAAGAATTAGAAAAACAAAAAAAAAGTTAAAAATCTTGAAAAATCCAAAAAATTTTAGAAATGGCAAATTAAAATGATTAAAATGCTAAAATTCATCAAGAGTTTAGACCTTTAAGGGATTATGCCAACCCCACTGTAGATGAACTTCATTGTAGTATTCAAAAACATACTATAGTGGCTAATTCATTTGAGCTTAAACCTATTATTATCCGAATGATATCAAATAATCAGTTTGGGGGATCACCAACTGAAGATCCAAATTTATATCTTGCCAATTTTCTAGAATTGTGGGCTACATTTATATACGATGGTGTATCAGATGATGCCAAAAGACATAGGTTATTTCTTTTCTCACTGAGAGATAAAGTTAAGATGTGGTTGAATTCGTTAGCACTTGGATCTATTAGAACTTGGGGGTGATTTAGCACAAAAATTCCTTGCTAAATAGTTTCCACCATAAAAAACAGCGAAACTTAGAAATGATATTACATCTTTTAATCAGTTTGAAAGGGAATCTATTTATGAAGCATGGGAAAGATTTAAAGAACTCTTAAGAAAGTGTCCACACCATTCTATACCAGATTGGTTAATAATTTAAACTTTTTATAATGGATTAGTTGGATATCCTAGATTAATTATCGATGGCGCTGCTGATGGTTCATTGATGTCAAAACCATCTCATGCCGCCTATGCTTAAATTGAAGAAATGGATACCAATAATTTCCAATGGCCTTCTGATAGGGTGAATCCTAAGAAAGTAGCAAATATTCATGAGTCTGATGCATTTACTATGTTAGCAAATCAAGTTGCTGCAATTTCAAGAAAGTTAGAACAATTTGGAATGAATTTTTCTCAACCAATTTCCATGATTAAAGAGACTTCATTAGACCAAATGATAGATTCTCAAGCATCATTAGAAACTTTGAATGCCATAAATAATAAGGAGAATAACCCATATTCAAATTATTATAACCCAGGTTGGAAAGAACTATCCCAACTTTAACTGGAATAACAATTCAGATGGTAATAATCAGCAATGGGGGAACAACCAAGTAAACTCATTGAGAAACTGGAAAATTTAAGGGAATAATAATTATAGATCTACTTATCCTCTAGGTTTGAACAGTAATACACAATTTAAGGAGGAGTTGTCTATAGAAGAAGTGGTGTTACAAATAGGAAATTAATTACAAAGTCAAGGAGCTACAATTAGAAATATTGAGAATCAACTTGAGCAAATAACAATTTCATTAAGTAATAGATCCCAAAGAACACTTCCTTAATACTGAATCAAATCCAAAAGACCAGAATAAAGAGCAAGTAAAAGCCATTCAACTTAGAAGCGGAAGAGAGCTGGAAGGTAGGGTTCAAAAAGAAATTGAAGTAGAGAGGGAAGAAATTGAAGAATCAAAGAAGATGCTCCAAAAAATTCTCAAAGTCCTATTTCTCCCCTAGAAATTGATTTGGAAAAACTACCAACTCCATTTCCTTTGAGACTTATTCAGCAGAAGTTGGATAAGTAATTTTCAAAATTTTTGGAAATATTTAAGAAGCTTTCAATCATCCATTTGCTGAAGCCTTAGAAAAAATGCCAAGCTATGTAAAGTTTATGAAGGATATTCTCACCAGGAAAAGAAAATATGAAGATAATGAGACTGTTGCACTTAGCGAGGAGTGCAGTGCTATAATTCAGAAAAAGCTGCTAAAAAGCTCAAAGATCCTGGTAGCTTTACAATTCCATGTGCAATAGGAGACAAATTTTATGGGAAAGCTTTATGCGATTTAGGTGCAAGCATTAACCTATGCCATTATCAATATTCAAAAGATTGGGAATAGGAGAAATAACACCTACTACTATAACTCTGTACTTAGCATATCATTCGATAACATACCCTAAAGGAGTTATAGAAGATGTCCTAGTGAAAGTAGATTAATTTATCTTTCCTGTTGATTTCATTGTGCTAAATATGGAGGAAGATAAAGAGATGCCTATCATTTTGGGGAGACTTTTCCTCGCCACAGGAAGAGCAATGATAGATGTGCAGAAAGGGGAATTAATAATGTGCGTCAATGATCAAACTGTTACTTTCAAAATTTCAAGATCAATAAAATATCCTGCAAAAGGTAAAGATGATGAATGTTATAGGATGGATGTTATAAGATATCTAAATGAATGCAATTTCAAAACAACTTATGAAGAAAAATCTGAAGAAAAAGATTTAGAACACGAGCAAGAAGAGGAATTAGATCTATGCGAAGAAATTCTTAGGGAAGATTCAAACTATGTTCGAGAAAGTTTCAAAATTTTGGACACGATAGACAAAGATAAATCATTTTGTCCATCAATTGAAAAACCTCCTGAACTTACTTCCTGAACATTTAAAATAAGACTTTTTAAGAGATTCCTCTACTTTACCAGTTATAATTTCCTCAAAATTAACGATTGAAGAAGAAGAAAGGTTGATGAAAATTCTAAAAAATTTTAAGAAAGCCTTTGGATGGATAATTGCTGATATTAAAGTAATCAGTTCTTCAATTTGTATGCATAGAACCCATATGGAAGAGAACTGCAAACCCAGGACTGATCCTCAAAGGAGACTGAATCCTGTTATGGAAGAAATTGTTAAGAAAGTATATTTAAGTGGTTAGATGCTGGAATTATTTACCCTATTTCAGATAGTGCATGGGTTAGTCCAATTCAGTTTGTTCCTAAGTGGTTAGATGCTGGAATTATCTACCCTATTTCAGATAGTGCATGAGTTAGTCCAATTCACTGCGTTTCTAAGAAAGGAGTAACTGTAACTGTGAATGAACATAATGAATTAATACCCTTTGGTTTATTGAACATAATGGATTAACTGTGAATGAACATATTGAGTTAATACCCACTAGACAAGTTACAGGGTAGAGAATATACATTGATTATAAAAAAATAAATCTTGCCACTAGGAAAGATCATTTTCCACCACCCTTTCTAGATCAAAGGCTGGATAGACTAGCTGGGCATAAATACTTTTATTTTCTGGATGGATATACTGGTTATAACCAAATTCAAATATCTCTTGAGGATCAAGAGAAAATAATTTTTACAAGTCCTTATGGTACTTTTGTTTTTAGAAGAATACCCTTTGGTTTATGTAATGCCCCTATTATATTTCAAAGATGTATGATGGCAATTTTTTGTGATTTAATTGAAAAAGGGATTGAAGTATTCATGGATGATTTTTCAGTGTTTGGAACTTCATTTGGCTCATGTTTAGAACATTTATCTAGCAATCTTAAGTGTTGTGAAGAAACAAATTTAGTCCTTAATTGGGAAAAATGCCAATTTATGGTAGCAGGAGAATTATATTAGGTCATCAAATATCAAAAAATGGTATGGAAGTAGATCCTGCTAAAAATCAAGTGATCGCTAATTTACCTTATCCTACAAATGTAAGGGAAATTAGGAGTTTTTTTTTAGGATATGATGGATTCTACAGACTATATATTAAAGACGTTTCAAAGATTGCTAAGCCTTTATGCCATTTATTGGAGAAAGATGTAATTTTCAATTTTGATGAAGAATTCCTAAAATATTTTAATTTATTAAAAGAAAAATTAAACACTGCACCAATTATAGTTTCACCAAACTGAGGAAAACCTACTGAATTGATGTGTGATGCTAGTGATTATGCTATAGGAGCTGTTTTAAGACAGATATGATAAAATTTTTAAAGTAATTTACTATGCTAGTAAAACTCTTAATGAAACTCAAATCAATTATATAATAACTGAAAAAGTGTTATTAGAAATAGTATATGCTTTTGATAAATTTAGAACATATTTAATTGGAACTCAACGTGTAGTGCATACAAATCATTATGTTATTAAGTACTTAATAAAAAAGAAGGATGCTAAACCTGAACTTATAAGATGGATTGTTCTTATGCAAGAATTTGATTTTGAAATAGTAGATCGAAAGGTAACTGAAAATCAAATTGCTGATCATTTGTCCAGGCTTGAGTTAGAAAAAAAACACTCTATTTTGAAAAAAAAATTAATGAACATTTTCCAGAAGAAAAATTATTCACTATTAATGAGTGGCGTGTTTCGTGGTATGCCGACATTGTGAACTTTATTGTTAACAATATTATACCATATGGAATGACACACCAAAAATAGAGGAAAATTATTTCTAAAGCTAAGAATTATTTTTGGGATGACCCATTTTTATATATATAAGGAAAGGATCTAATTATTCGAAGATGTGTACCATTAGAAGAAACTTTTGAAATTATCCAAAAATGTCATAATTTTGATTTTGGGGGACATTTTGGTGTTGGCTATGAAATAATCCAAAATATCATAATTCTGATTTTGGGAAACATTTTGGTGTTGATAAAATAGTTTACAATCTGGATTCTATTGGCCTACAATTTTTAGAGATGTTAATGCTCATATCAAAACTTATGATAGATGTCAACGAGTACGCAATATTTCTAGAAGAAATGAGATGCCCGTCAATTATATGCTAGAAGTTGAAATATTTGATATTTGGGGATTAGATTTCATGGGACAATTTATACCATCTTTCAAAAATTTATATATTCTGTTAGCAGTGGACTATGCATCCGAATGGATAGAAGCTGTTGCTTTTACCTCGATGTGATGCTCAAAGCGTTGCAAAATTTTTGAGAACAAACATATTTTGTAGATTTGGGATGCCGAGAGTTATCATTACTGATTGGGGAAGTCATTTCAGAAATGCCATAATGGAGAAGTTATTAAAGAAATATCATATAAATCATAGGATTACTACTGCTTATCATCCTCAGACAAGTGGTTTGGCTGAATTGTCCAATCGGGAAATTAAAAGGATTATGGAAAAATCTGTGAATCCAATAAAAATGGATTGGTCAGTCAAACTTGACTGTGCTTTGTGGGCATATAGGACTGAATACAGAACTTCTATAGGAATGTCCCCATATATCCTAATATTTGGGAAAGCTTGTCACTTACCTGTTGAACTTGAGCATAAAGCATATTGGGTGACTAAACAGTTCATTTATAATTTGAAAGATGCTGGTGAGAAAAGATTATTGCAATTAAATGAACTTGAAGAGATAAAGATTTAGATGCTGGTGAGAAAAGATTATTGCAATTAAATGAGCTTGAAGAGATAAGGAATAAATCTTATGAGAGTGCTAAGATTTAAAAAGAAAAGATGAAGATGTGGCATGATCGAAGGATTCTTACTAAAAATTTTCAGCCAGGGTAACAAGTTTTGCTATAGAATGCCAGGTTAAGATTATTTCCAGACAAACTTAAGTCTACGTGGACGGGCCCATTTGTTGTGATAAAAGTTTATCTTTATGGAGCTGTGGATATTAAAGATCCTAAGTCTGAGAAAATATTTAAAGTTAATGGAAGTAGACTGAAACCTTGTTTTCTAGGGGATCGACATAAACTTGATGATAGAACAATGTTGGGTCAACTAGAATAAGCACTGGTTACGTCGGGCTGACGACGTAAAACCAAGCGCTTTGTGGGTGGCAACCCATAGTTATTAGAGTGTTTTTGTTTTGATTGTTATTTTGTGTGTGATTAAGAAAATCGGGATAGTATTTTTGAAACTATTATGTGTTAGTAAAAATTTTAAGACTTTATTTAGTGACAAACACATGTTAGAATGAGAATTTGAATGTTAAGTTGACTAGTGCAAAAATGTGCACTGGTGCTTAAGCGCTAGATCCCGTGCTTAAGCACGGTAGTTAAACACATGTGAAAATTAATAATCTAGAAGGTTTAATCATCAATTAGTTTGTAAAAACATGCCAAGGCAGTTTCTAAATGTGTCTAGGAGTTATTGGAAATATTTAAGCCTATAAATAGAAGGATTTTGTGAAGGAATTTCACCTAGATCATTTCTAGCCCTAAAAGTCTAAGAGAAAGTGAGATTTAGAGAAAATGACTTCATGGGAGATGGATTTGAAGAAGAAGGAAGAAACCATGAGGAAGAGGTTAATTAGTCAAAGTGCATAAGAGATGTATAACGATTTCCTAGTCGTTAGTATTGAAGGGATATCAGAGAAGATCAATAAAATTGAGAATACTATGACTTTATTAGAGACCAAGGTACTTGAGTTGTATACACATCTAGAGCATATTGGATGGCAATTAAAGATGTAATTTAGCCACATAAGTTATCTAGAGGTAGCGGATAAGGCGATGTTCATAAAGCAGAAGTGGATTGAAGAAGATAGTATCAGAGCTTGTCACCACCGACCGTTTTATCAACTATATATTTTTGGAGAGACTAATGAAAAACAGAAATTTGTTCCTTCGAATGAAGAATGGAATTAAGTTTAGTGTTAGAATTTGTGTGTCAGAAGTTGTTGTTTTTTAAGTAGTTTAGTGTTTAAGTCTTCTTTTTACTATTTTTGACTTCTTATATGTGTTTAATTGTGAAATGATTGTTGTGTATATGTATTTAGAAAAATTTTCTCATCCACAACTATTTTGAGTGAGAATTAAGTGTTCAAAGGTATTTGTACTTGTTTGTGAATTAATATAAGTTTGTTTGTGCGAAAATTTATGTTATTTTTAGCCACGAATTGAAATAGTTATTATGGAGAATTTTGAGAGAGAGGGGAAGTATAAGAAGTTGAAGATAGTTATTTAAGTGCTATGAGACCATTTAGGGGTGGTTTACTTAGACAAAGTGCATTTTACTTTAATCTAAAATTTTAAAAATTGTGCACTGGCGCCTAAGAGCCACATCTCGCGCTTAAGCACGAGCCAACTCGAGAGGCAGGCGCCTAAGCGCCACTTACCTGCGCTTAAGAGCTGGTCCACAAAAACGGGTTCGTGAATGGTTAAAAGTGAAATTTTGGCCCAAAAATCACCATTTCTACGCCTCATGTCACCGTAAATCTCTCAAAATTGTGATTTTGGAAAGCTAGGGCACATGTAAAGTGATGATTTCTTGGTGGAATCAAGTAAATTTTGCTAGATCCAAGTTTCTTGAGGTAAGAGCTTTACTTCTATGCAAAAATTTTGGATTTTCACTATGTATTTGGAGCACATTTGGAGAAATTTGAAAATTCACTATTCATGGTGATAAATGAGAAAAAGATTTATAGAATTTGCATGAAAGTGTAGTTTATACTTTGGAAGTTTAGTGGAGATGTAGAGGATTTGATCGTTTGCCGACAGTGGGAACGATTCTGCTATTTCTTTGCTGTGGTTGTTATTTTTGTTGTTAGGGAGTTCTATGCAAACCTCCCTGAGGCTGAAGACAATAGAGTCATGGTTTGAGGAAAGTTGGTACCTTTTCACTGGAGGTAATCAACTTGTTTTATCATCTGTCCCCTGACACGTTATGTTTTTATGCAAATTATAGTTCGACTGAAGCGGAGTTAGACAAGATTATTTCTTACTTGCTTGTTCAAAGAGGACTTTGGAAGATCATTAATGACAGAAGAGTCAAATTCCCAACTTCAAATTTATGTGTACCTTCAAAAGTCTGACACTATTTTGTTTCTGCTCGTATGTTACCAACAAATCATCTCAGTGATGTGACCAGAGAGAGAGAGCGACATTAAATTATTATATCCACGAAGGAAGGCTCATCAACATAGAAGCTTTGATATGTCAGACTATCATTAGTTCTGCTATTACCGTTACTACTACATGTTTGGGATTTGCTTCCTTGATCTTTTCTTTGTGTGAGCAGGCTAGAGTTAAATATGATAGATGAGAGGAAGTGTTATTTCCTCTAAAGCCCATCACTAAGGTGAATATGAAGACTTATTCTGAGCATTCTATTTTTGGTTGGAGAGGAGGATTTTCTAGGAGTTATGGAATGAAGATGTCTGCTGCTTCTACCTCTGTTGCTTCTACATCTAGACCATCTACCTCACGTGCTTCTACATTTAGAGGTGAGTCTACTGAGACCCAAGATCAATTATTGTAGAGGATGATGGATAATATTAATTTTACTACTGATAAAGTTCAGAATTTAGAGCATTTTGCAGAGCATACTGAAAGGTATAGTAGGAGAAAGAGTGATTATGAAGAGAAATTCCACTCATCTCTAGAGAAGCTAATTATGGGTGACCCAAGAGTGCAGATTCCTCCATATCCTTGATATCCTGATTATGAGCACGGAGAAAAGTGGTATAGCGGTGATTTAGAAGATGAGGAGTAGAATTGAGAGATTTTTATGTTTGTAATATGTGTTAGACTATGTGCTTTGGACTTGAGATTTATGATGTTTTGTTTATTTTTATGTTGTGGACTATGTGGTGTGGTACTACTACATTTGCATCTTTGTGATGATATGTACTATGTATTGTGTTTTGGACTTTTGTATTTTATTGCTATTGTGATGTTTATGTTAGTTTTAAAATTTTAGGGTAGTAATTACTGTGAGTTTTGTTATTTAGCCAGTTTAGAACTTAAATTAATTTTGTCTTCTAAAAACATGAAAATTGCTATCTTAGGTCTTAAATATTAAATTTCAGAAACTGCTACCCTGTATTTTTATTTTATCAAGTTTGTGAGTTTGATTTTATGTTGAGATTTTGAAGTCAAGTTAGTGTGTTAGTTTGCTTTTATGTTTATACCCACTGTTTATAAGTCTGTTGAATATCTACATGTTGAATTGAAATGAGAATATTAGAAAATTTGATCAAAATTAATTTTACTCATGTTTTCTGTTTTATACTTGTATCATTAGGGTATAAAAATTTTTGTTAGCAGTTATTTTAATTTTCATTCCTACTTATATATATTTCATGCTAAACTATTTAATCTGTTAAAAATTTAAGTTTGGGGGGATGAAAGATATTTTTAAAACTTTAATTTTATTTGTTCTCAAATGAACTACAAGGGAATTTAATTTGAAAAGAAAAATTGATCATGTGTTAAAATTTGATTTTAGAAATGAGTAAGAAAATTTAATTAAAATTTTAAATTAGGGAAGTAAAATTTGATTTTAGAAATGAGTAAGAAAATTTAGTTAAAATTTTAAGTAATGAAATGAACTACTAGTGAATTTGATTTGAAAAGAAAAATTGATCATGTATATGAAGTTATATTAGAATTGATTTTAGAAATGAGTAAGAGAATTTAGTTGAAATTTTGAGTAATGAAGAAAAACTTTAAGTTAAAAGTTTTTAATTGTACTACAAGTAAATTTGATTTTAAAAGAAAAATTGATTATGTATATGAAGTTATATTAGGGAAGTAAAATTTGATTTTAGAAATGGTAAGAGAATTTAGTTGAAATTTTGAGTAATGAAGAAAAACTTTAAGTTAAAAGTTTTTATTGTAGAAAATGATTAATATAAGTAACTATCTTTAGTAAGAAACAATCTATTTTTGAAAATTTTAGAAATTTAGTCTTTTATTTTTAATACTTAAATTTCTTTTATTAAAAATAATTTTCAAAG
>JXCR01085898.1:32969-46566 GCA_002079205.1 Phalaenopsis hybrid cultivar | reverse complement strand
ATTATTAGCAAGACTGCTGACATAGATGAAGGGGGCATAGCCAACTTGAGCTCCAATATAGAATTGGATGTGAAAAAATTGGGAATGATTAAGAAAAATTGACCACTGAAGTTCAACTCTAGCAAAGAGCCAAATCTTATTATTAGAATTAGAGAAATGAACAAATTGAGGGAAGTTTTTCTGAATTTTGTGGGAATTTTAGTAACCAATGGTTCTAGAATTGTAAAACACCACACTTTATGAACTCTCACCAGATTTATTAATCTCTTGAGAGAAGAGGGGTGAGCAATACCCCTAATATTCCAAACTAGGAACTTTATCATTGAGAGAAGGTCCTCCCTTTCCCCCTAGTCCTAAGATGGTGATCCACAGTAGATGGGCCCTCCATAGGCTGTTTAATATCAGACTTGCCTTTTTTTCTTCTTATTACTTCTCTGAACTTGTCAATCTTCAGTTAAAACATCTGTCAAACTGTTAATTGTATGGTCTTCAACCCTAGTTGGGTAAATTCCTAGTAAGTTGTCATCTTGTATTACATTTCCCCTCAAATTATTTTTCATGCAGATAGCTTCCTCATGCTCCCCAACATTACTATTGGGCACAATCCCAATTGTATTATCTGCATCAACAACAACAACATCAGCTCTCCTAGCCACTTCTATTACAGCTGTCTCTGCTGGTTTAGAAGTAGTAAATCTATCCCCAGAAGTTCTTCTTTTAGATGGAGGATGTAGTCTATAACACCTCTCCACATTATGTCCAAACATTTTACAATGTTGACAAAAGACAGGTTTTTGTTCCACAACTATCTTTGTCAGAAACCTTCTTCAGTAGTTCCAATCCACACCCTTTCAATATCAAGCAAGGAAATGTCCCTCTCTACCCGGACTCTAGCACCAGCTGGTCTAGCCACATTATAAGTAGGAGCATCAATTTTTAGGGTACAACCATGCACTCCACTAATGCTGAAAAACACATTTTGATGGTAAAATTGAATAGGTAGGTTAGGGAATTTGAACCTCATTGGAACAACAGGAGGTTCCTTTGTAGGATCAAACCCATGTGTCCACTTCGTTAATTTCATTGGAACTTCATTAATGATCAAGGTTTGTTTTGCAAAAGCTCTTACATAATCTTCTTCATTAAATAAAGAAATTAATAGATGCCTTCCATTTATTAATCCCAGCCTCCATGCTCCTGTAAGTTTCAAATCCTAAAAAAACTTCCTTACCAAGTCCGTCTTAGGATCGCTATACTGAAATTTGCCAATTAGAGTAAACTTAATTGTATCATTGAGATCATTAATTTCTTGTGGAGAGAAGATGATGGCAGGTTCCCCTCCCTTCAATCCTAAGGGATTGACAAAAGGGCAAACCCCCCTCCCAGCAGCAGCATCATGAAGAAATTTCGTAAAAACTAAATGATTAAAGGATTTAGGTACATCAAAACCACTTCCAACAACTTCAGCAAATATAGCCTTGGTCCATTGGGCATTGTTTTCAACATCAATGGGGTAGGCCATTGAGACACCTGTCAAAAACTTAGGGGAAAACCAGGAACTGGAAAACCCCCAACCTGCAAAAGAACCAGAACTCAGTCAGTGGGAGAAATAGCAGCAGAACCCCAAGAATCAAGTAGAGCAGAAAACAGAAAAACCAGCAAAAAGATGAAATAGACAAAGCCAGTCTAGTGCCAAAACCCCAAGCTGATGAAGCAGAAAACAATTAGCTACTTCAGCAAGGTAGTAGAATAGTAACAAAGGTTCAAAAGAAGTCTTCCCAGGAAAAACCCAATCAAACTCCACAACCCACAAACACCCCTTGAAGAGAAATCTTGCTCCTTCACTTAGCTCCGCAACACCTCTAAGCAGATCCATCACAGCCAAAACCCTAACAGAGCACAGCTAGGTCCAGCCGCTACCATCCTGTTAATATATATATATATATATATATATATATATGTATATATATATATATATATATATATATATATATATATATATATATATACATATACATATATATATATAGGGATACTACGCATGTATACATATCGTTATCAAGTAATATAAGATTTTTTGATTAAGCCCCGAATATCGAACCCACCGGAATTGTTCATAATATGCACTATTAAGTAACAAACTTGTATTTCAAAAAGACAATTACTTAAACTAATAATATTATCATTGTAATTGAAGTTCAATTATTTTTGTTATTTTTGATATTTTGATAATATAATAACAAATTCTAAAGATAACTTGAGTTTTTGTAAGATAAGTAACACTGAAAATGAAATATCTTCTTCCTTATCATGACTCAGTAAAAGTATAGGAATTCAGTTGTGGAAGTATGCAAAATTGTGTTGTGCCAAATAGGAGCAATATTATTCTTTACCCTTATTAGAGATGCTACAAAGAATATTGACTAATTTAAAGTTTGAATAGTTTTGAAGACCAGCTAGGCAGGGAAGATACCAGCTCTCTCTCTAGAGTTCCCTTGATTCCCTCCACTTGGGAGCTAACATCGCGTATCAAAACTTAAAACGCTAAACCAAGTTGCAGGCTTTAACCTGTCACTTTAAAAACCTCTAACTCTACACTCTTCAAAGACTATTTTTCTATTTATTTGCACTCAATCATATGAATTACATTCTCATCCATACAATCTCATGTAATTCTTTCTAATTAATAACTGAGACAATACGATCTCGGTTCTTACATGTTCTCACAGCAAATTTTAACATCTCGATGGGCCAAATCAAGAAGTAAATGAAGTACCTGGAGTTAAATCATCACAACTTCTTCCAACATTAAAGATCAATACTCTTCACAACTTCTATCCAATACTTTATTTACTTATCATTTTAAGGAAAAAGATAAAGAAAACTACTCAGAATTCATGGAGAAAACAAAACTACACTTTAGTTTAAAAGCAGAAATCATTGTCAAACCAACATTATGTTTCAATTAAAACCAAATGTAATAATAAAAAAACAGAAAATTATCTCAAATCCACTACCAAAATCTAAAGTTCATTTGAATCTCTTCTCTTCTTACAACACTCTTAAATCTGAAAAACTAGAAACTAAAACTAAAATAAAGGTAGATATTGACATCTTATAGTCTCTCCCAGAAATCATAGCAAATAAGAATCTAAATGAAACACTTGATGAGAGTAGAAGCAGACCCTTAAAAAGTCCCAAGCCTCACATTTCATAGTTTTCCAAGAGGTGCCTTGGTATTTCTTCAAAATGTGTCTAAATTTGTTGTATTCTCTAAATGATGCCTCCTTTCAAAAGTCTTTTAACCATATTTTCATTTCTAATGGTTATAACCACCCTCTTTAGCCAGTAGGTGCCTCAAATGTCCCTTCAAAATTCATTAAAATGAATTAACCCATCGAGTGATTGTCATTAGGCGCGGCCTCTAGTGCTTAGGCGTGACCTTCTCTATTTCATAGGCACGTAAGCGCCGGATCTGGCGCTTAGGCCCCAAAATACTTTTGAACCATTTTTTTCATTTTTGCTCCATATTTGATCCTTTTTTACTCATTTTGCCATTTTTCTCCTTTTTCGTTGTATCAGAATAAAAAACACACAAATACCTTCCATTAAAGTGCAATATCTCAAAAATAGGTATAAAAATGTGTATAAAAATATTATATATTTTCAGTGTATCAAAATCCCCCAAACTTAAAATGTTACTTATCTTTAAGTGACACTTCAATCTTCAAAAACTAAGTAAGTATGATTATGTATATGAGTTTCTTTAAGAGGTTCTAAAAATTATTTTTAGAAATATAGTAGTATAATTTAGAAAAAAAATCTTGTGAATGAGACAAACTTAAAGTTTATAAATCTTTAAAGTGAAGAAGTATGAAAAATATGAGTTCCTATCTAATTCAGTAATACTTGTAGATTTTCCAAATATAGAACTTAGGCATTTTATTTCCTTCACTTAGAAATTTTTATTAAGTATAATTTTACTTACAATATTATATCCTTAAGCTTAAGTGTTTCTCAAATCTTATACTTAAAAAAAATCAGATGTGGAACCAATTTTTGATTAGACACTAATCCTCAAGCTTCTCCTCCCTTTTCTTTTTCTTTTTCTTTTTATTTTTTTTCTTTTCTTTTTCTTTTCTTTTTTTTAAAGGCAAGGATTACTATATCTGGATAGGCCTTTAATAATTTTGAATTCCACTCCTCCCTTCCTAAAGTAAAGAATTGATATTTTTCTTTTACTTAAAAACATAATAATAGCTTATGAAAATTATTTTTAATAAAAGAAATTTATGTTTCAAAAATAAAAGTCTAATCCTTCCACATTTTTCAAGAATATAATATCTCCTACTAAAGATAGTTAAACAATATTTATCATTTCTATATTTAAGATCTTTTAACTTTAAATTTTTCTATATCACTTATAAAATTTTAACTAAATTTTCTTACTCATTTCTATAATCAAAATTTTACATCCCTATTATAACTTCATATACACGATCAGTTTTCTTTTCAAATCAAATTCACTATTAGCATATTTGAGAACAAATAAAATTCAAGTTTTAAAAATATTTTTCATTCCCCTAAACTTAAATTTTTAACAAGAATTAACATTTTAGCATCAAATATATATAAGCAGGAATGAAAATTAAAATAAAATTTTTACCCTATTGATACACGTACAAAAATTTAAAACAGGAGTAAAATTATTTATTTAGTTATTTTTTTTCAAATTGTTATCTTTTTAATTTTAATTTAACATATAGAGATTCATAAGACTTCTAAGTAGCGGGTAATAACATATAAGCAAACAAACACACTGACTTTGACTTCACAATCTCAACATGAAATCAAACACACAAATATAAAAGAAAAGACAGGGTAGCAATTTTTGAAATTAAAGTTAAAACTAAAGTTAGTGAGATTTTTAACTTTTTTAATGCTCAGAAATAAGTTAAATACCGACTAACTAAAGCACACTACACATCTTACTTCACTCAACTACTACCCCAAAATCTAATCACAATACTAAAAAAACACAAAACACAACTATTACATTAACAATTAAACATAAAACCTCAACACAACAAAAGATCTACAATGAAAACAATAAAAAGTACATCAGTAGTAAGTTCACACAATACAATACATCAAGTTATTACAAATTTAAAACAACCTTAGTCCTTCTCCTCCTCATCATCATTAGTTTTACCACTATCCCAAAAAGTTGCAGGCTCATAATCAGGATATTTTAGATATGAAGGGAATTCCACTCCTTGGTTACCCCTAATGAGACTCTCCAAAGATGAGTGAAATTTCTCCTCATAATCACTATGTCTTCTGACATATCTATTAATATGATCTACAAAATTTTCAAAATTTTGTACCTTATCTACGGTAAAATTAATATTATCCATCATCCTTTTCAATAATTGATCTTGAGATTCAGTAGACAGACCTCTTGATGTAGATGGTCTCAAGGCAGATGGTCTAAATGTAGAAGGACCAGAGGTAGAAGTAACAGATGTTTTCATTCCATAACTCGTGAAAATCTTCCTCTCTAGCTAAAAATAGATTGCTCTGAATATGATTTCACATTCACACTAGTAATGGGCTTTAGAGGTAGCAGCATTTCTTACCAACAATCGTATCTAACTCCTGCTTGCTCACACAATGAAAAGATTATAGAAGCAAATCCCAAACTTGCAGTAGTAGTAGCAGTAGCAGAACTATTGATAGTCTGGTAGATAAGTGCCCCAATGTTGATAGGCTTAAACTACTGAAAACAATAATTTAACATCGCACTCTCTCTAGTAACTTCACTGAGATGATTGGTCGGTAGTAGATGAGCTAAAATAAAATAATGCCATGCCTTTGAGGTGGCATTTAACTTTGAAGTGGAAAAGTTGACTCGCCTTTCATTTGTAATCTTCTAGAGTCTTCTTCCAATAGTCAAATATGAAATAATCTCATCCAATTCCATCTCAATAGGACTATAGTTTGAATAAAAACACAAAGTATCAAGGGGCAACTTGTAAAGCATGTTAATTACCTCTAATAAAAATGGTACTGATTTTACAATGACCATAAATTGATCTTTTTCTGCCTCTGGGAGATTAGTATAAAACTCTCGAACTACAGAAATCACTGCTACAACAGAAAAATAACAGAATTGTTCCCACTGTCGATGAACAATTAAATCCTCAAAAGGTCCTCCCAAATTTTTAAAACATCATTTATGTATAAGTTTTTGTGATTGCAGAGCATCAATATACCAATCTTGACCTTTTGAACTCACAAATTTACTCAATTTGTAATGGAACTTCCCTTTGCTCCTCTCATTCTTGGTGCCATTTCTTAAATTTTCAAAAAGTCCAAAATAAATTTATGAATTAAGTTTAAACTACTAAACTCAACTCCTATAAGCTTAAACTACAATTTCTATTTAAGTTTCATAGATTTTTCTCCATCTTTTTCCATGAATAGTGATTTTTGGGTATCTCTAAATGTACTCAAAATACATGGTAAAAATTCAAATCTTCTACATAGATGTGAAGCTCTTACCTCAAGAAATCTAAATCTAGCAAATTTGACTTGAATCCACTAAGAAAGCTCCAAAATAAGGTTTGCCCCAAACTCAAAATTGTGAACGTCGGAGGAAGAAGATGATGGCAGGAGCAAAAATGGAAGTTTTTGGGGTTATTTTTCACTTTTAACCATTCACGAATTGATTTTCATGAACCAGTGCTTAAGTGCGGATATTTGGTGCTTAGGCGCCTGCTTCTCAGGTTGCCTCACGCTTAAGCGCAGGGTTGTGGCACTTAGGCGCCAGTGCATGATTTTTAATATTTTTGATCTTAAGTAGAATGCACTATTAGCCTAAGTAAACCACTCCTAAATGGTCTTATAACACTTGAATAAGTATTTTCTTCCACTTTAACTCTCCTCTCTCTCAAAATTCTCTGATATTAATAATTCAATTTGAAGTAAAAATAACACAAAATTTTCACAAAGAAACAATTATATTCATTCATGAATTATTATAAACAATATACAACACAATTCTTATTCCAAAGAGTCTCAGATGAGAAAATTTCCTAAATACAAACACTAAACAAACTAACACAATAAAACACATAATCACTTAAACACTAAAACAAAGACCTAACACTAACACATAAAACAAATCTAAGAAGCAAATCTTAGCATAGAACTTAATTCCATTCTTCATGTTTTAGAATAAATTCCTGTCGCTCATTGGTTTCTCCTTGGGCATTTGGAATATAGAGTTGATAAAACGGATGGTGGTGGCGAACTATGATACAATCTTCTTCAATCCATTTCTGCTTAAGATACATCACCTTATCCTCTTCCTCTATATAATTGGTATGGCTAAATTGCATTTTTAATTGCCATCCAATATTCTCTAGATATGCATTAACTTCATGTACCTTTTCCTCAATTGAAGCCACATCCGCCTCAATTTTGTTGATCTTTTCCACTATTCCTTCAATACTAAAAGCTAAGAAACCGTTATACATCTCTTGTGCACTCTGACTAATGAATTTCTTCCTCATGGCCTCTTCCTTTTTCTTCAAATCCATCTCCCATGAAGACATTTTCTCCAAATCTCTCTTTCTCTTAGACTTTTAGGGTTAGAATTTGAATTGTGGTGAAAATCCTTTATAAAACCCTTTAATTTATAGGCCAAAATCCTTTCTATAACTCCTAAATACATCCTATAACTGCCATGACACGTTCAAGTCAACCAATTTGTGGTTAAATCTTCTAAAAATGGAATACGCACATGATTTTTATCATCCGTGCTTAAGCGTCGAATATTGGAGCTTAAGCGCCAGTGCTTGATTTAGCATCAGGTAATTTAATGTCCAAATACTCATTCTAATATGTCAAAGTCACTTAATAAAGTATTAAAATCATTACTAACCTATAATAGTCTTAAAATACAAACCCAATTTTTCTTAATCACACACAAAAAACATTCAAAACAAAAGCACACTGATAACAATGGGTTGCCTCCCACAGAGCGCTTAGTTTTACGTCGTCAGCCTAACGTAACCATTTCTTATTCTAGTTGACCCAATATTATACGATCATTTAATTTAAGTTGATCCCCTATAAAATAGGGTTTCAGTCTATGACCATTCACTTTAATTATTTTCTCAGATTTAGGATCTTTAATATCCATAACTCCATATGGATAAACTTTTATCACAACAAATGGGCCCATCCACCCATACTTAAGTTTGCTTAGAAATAATCTTAACCTTGCATTAATCGCCCAATATGCTTTATGCTCAAGTTCAATAGGTAAATGACAAGCTTTCCCAAATATTAGCCTACATGGGGAAATTCCTATAGGAGTTCTGTATGCATTCCTATAAGTCTACAAAGCATAGTCAAGTTTGACTGACCAATAAAATTTTATTGGATTCACAGATTTTTTCATAATTCTTTTAATTTCATGATTGAATAATTCAGCCAAAGCATTTGTCTATGGATGATTAGTAACATCAATTCTATGGTTTATATGATATTTTTTTAATAACTTCTCTATTATGGCATTTCTATAATGACTTCCCCCGCCAGTTTTGATCACTCTTGACATCCCAAATCTACAAAATATATTTGTTATTAAAAATTTTGTAATAGTTTGAGCATTACATTGAGCCAAAGCTGCAGCTTTGATTCATTTGGATACATAGTCCACAGCTAACAGTATATATAAATTTCTTAAAGATTGTATAAATGGTCCCATGAAATCTAATCCTCCAACATCAAATATTTCAACCTCCAATGTATAGTTAAGGGGCATTTCATTTCTTCTTGAAATATTTCCTGCACATTAACATCTATCACAAGTTTTAATAAGCATTAACATCTCTAAAAATTGTAGGCCAATAAAATTTAGATTGTAGAATTTTGTATGCCATCTCTAAAGATTGTAGGCCAATAAAATCCAGATTGTAAAATTTTGTATGTTGTTTTATCAGCACCAAAAATTCTCCCAAAATCAGAATTATGGCACTTTTGGATAATTTCATAAGTTTTTTCTGAAGACACACATCTTTGAATAATAAGATCCTTCCCTTGTTTATAAAAAAATGGGTCATCCCAAAAAAAATTCTTAGCTTCAGATATAAATATCCTCTTCTGTTGGTATGTCATTCCATTGCGTATAATATCACTAACAAGAAAGTTCACAAAGTCGGCATACCACAGAATACACCACTCATTAATGTTAAACATTTTTCTTTAGGAAAAGGTTCATTAATTTCATTTTCAAAACAGAGTGGTTTTTCTGATTCAAGTCTGAACAAATGTCCAGCGATTTAATTTTAGTTCTCTTCCGATCTACTATTGTAAAATCAAACTCTTGCAAAAGAAGAACCCATCGAATAAGTCTTGGTTTAGCATCCTTATTATTTATTAAATACTTAAAATCAGAATGATCTGTATGCACTACACATCAATTTCCAATTAAATATGTTATAAATTTATTAAAAGCTTATGCCTTTGCTAATAACTCTTTTTTAGTTGTTGTATAATTAATTTGGAATTCATTAAGAGTTTTACTAGTATAGTAAATTACTTTGAACATTTTAGCATATATTTGTTCTAAAATAGCTCCAACAGAATACTCACTAGCATCATACATCCGTTGAAAAGGTTTTCCTCAATATGGTGAAACTATAATTGGTGCATTAACTAATTTTTCTTTTAATAAGTTAAAAGCTTTTAAGCACTCTTCATCAAAATTAAAAATTGCATCTTTTTCCAGTAAATGACATAAGGACTTAGCAATTTTTGAAAAGTCTTTAATATATCGCCTATGAAATTCAGTATGTCCTAAAAAACTCCTAATTTCCCTTACATTGGTTGGATAAGGTAAATTAGCAATCACTTAAATTTTAGCAGGATCTACTTCTATACTATTTTTCTATATTTGATGTCCTCATACAATTTTTCTTGCTATCATAAATTGGTATTTTTCTCAATTAAGGACTAAATTTGTTTCTTCACAGTGCTAAAGAAATTTTGATAAATGTTCTAAACATAAGTCAAATGAAGTTCCAAACACTTTAAAATCATCCATAAAGACTTCAATCTCTTTTCAATTAAATCACAGAAAATAGCCATCATACATCTTTGAAATGTAGCAGGGGCATTACATAAAACAAAGCATTCTTTTAAAAGCAAATGTACCATACAGACTGGTAAATGTTATTTTCTCTTGATCCTCAGGAGTTATTTGAATTTGGTGATAACCAGTATATCCATCCAGAAAATAAAAGTATTTATGCTCAGCTAGTCTATCAAACATTTGATTTAAAAGGGTAGTGGAAAATGATCTTTTCTAGTGGCGAGATTTAGTTTTCTATAATCAATGCATATTTGCCACCCTGTAACTTGTCTAGTAGTTGTTAACTCATTATTTTTATTTAATGTCATAGTCACTCATCCTTTCTTAGGAACACGGTGAATTGGACTAACCCATGCACTATCTGAAATAGGGTAGATAATTCCAGCATCTAACCACATTAGAATTTATTTCTTAATAACTTCTTTCATAATAGGATTCTATCTCCTTGAAGGATCAGCCCTGGGTTTGTAGTTCTCTTCCATATGAATTTCTTGCAAACAAATTGAAGGACTGATTCCTTAAATATCAGCTATTGTCCATCCAAAGGCTTTCTTAAAATTTTTTAAAATTTTCTTCAATATTTCTTCTTCTTCCATCTTTAATTTTGAGGAAATTATAATTGGTAAAGTAAAGGAATCACCTAAAAAGGAATTTTTTAAAAGATCAAGAAGTAATTTCAACTCAAGTTCTTGAGGTTTTTTAATTGATGGAAAAAATGATTTATCTTTTCTTGTCGTATCAAAAATTTCAAAACTTTCTTGAACATAGTTTGAATTTTCATTATAAAGACTTTCAAGTTGATCTAATTTCTCTTCTTACCCATGTTCCAAATCTTTGATTTCAGATTTTTCTTCATAATTTGGTTTAAAATGACATTCACTCAGATATCTTATAACATCCATTCTATAGCATTCATCATTTTTACCTTTTGCAAGATACTTCATTGATCTAAAAATGTTAAAAGTAACCATTTGATAATTAACATTCATAGTTAATTCCCCTTTCTGCACATCTATCATTCCTCTTCCTGTGGCTAGAAAATGTTTCCGCAAAATGATAGGTATTTCTTTATCTTCCTCCATATATAGCACAATGAAAATCAATAGGAAAGATAAATTGATCCACTTTCACTAGGACATCTTTTATAACTCCTTTAGGGTACGTTATTGATCTATCTGCTAACTGTAGAGTTATAGTAGTAGGGCTTATTTTTCCTAATTCTAATCTTTTAAATATTGATAATGACATAATGTTAATGCTTGCACCTAAATCACATAAAGTTTTCCTATAAAATCTGTCTCCTATTGCACATGAAATTGTAAAGCTACCAGGATCTTTAAGCTCCTCAGGAAGCTTTCTTTGAATTATAACACTACACTCCTCACTAAGTGCAATAGTCTCATTATTTTAAACTTCCTTTTTCCTTCTAAGAATATACTTCATAAACTTCACATAGCTTGACATTTGTTCTAAGGCTTCAGAAAATGGAATATTAAATGTAAGCTTCTTAAAAATTTCCAGAAATTTTGAAAATTGCTTATCTAACTTTTGTCGACAAAGTATCTGAGAAAATGGAGGTGGTAGTATTTCCAAATAAATTTTCAACGGAGAAATAAGTCTTTCAGAATCTTTCGGATCGTCCTATTTTGATTCATCAATTTTGTCTCTCTATTTTAATTTCTTTTTGAACCCTACCTTCCAACTCTCTTCTACTTCTAAGTTGAACGGCTTTTACTTGCTCTTTATTCTTGTCTTTCAGATTTACTTCAGTATTACTATGAAGTGTTCCTTGAGATCTATTACTTAATGAATTTGTTATTTGTCCAAGTTAATTCTTAATATTTCTCATGGTAGCTCCTTGACTTTGTAACTGATTTCCCATTTGTAACACCACTTTTTCTATAGATAACTTTTTTTCCTTAAATTGTGGATTACTGTTGAAACCAGGAGGATAAGTAGGTCTATTATACTATTCCGTTGGTTGTTCCAGCTTCTTAATGGGTTTACTTGGTTGATACCCCATTGCTGATTATTACCACCTAAAGTATTATTTCAGTTAAAATTAGGATGGTTCTTCCAACCTGGGTTATAATAAATTGAATATGGGTTATTTGGATTGTTATTTATGGCATTCAAAGTCTCTAATGATGCTTGAGAATCTACCATTTAACCTAATGAGTTCTCTTCAATTATGAGAATTGGTTGAGAAGAATTCATTCCAAATTGGTCTAACTTCCTTGAAATTGCAACAACTTGATTTGCTAACATAGTAAATGCATCAGAGTCATGAGTGTTGGCTACTTTTTTAAGATTTACCCTCTAAGAAGGCCATTGAAAATTATTGGTAGTCATTTCTTCAATTAAATCATAAGCTTCATGAAATGATTTCGACATCAACAAACCACCAGCTGCGGCATCGATAATAGATCTAAGAGGCCCAAGTAATCTATTTAAAAAAAGTTTGAATTATTAACCAATTGAGTATAGCATGGTGTGGACACTTTATTAAGAGTTATTTAAATTGTTCTCATGCTTCATTAATAGATTCCCCTTTAAACTGATTAAAAGATGTAATATTATTTCTATGATTTGCAATTTTTTATGGTAAACAATATTTAGCAAGAAATTTTTGTGCTAAATAACCCCAAGTTTTGATAGATCCAAGTGCTAACGAATGCAACCATATTTTAGCTTTATCTCATCAGTGAGAAAGGAAATAACCTAAGTCATATGGCGTCATCTGATACCCCATCATACTTAAATGTAGCGCACAATTCCAAGAAATTTGCAAGATGTACATTTGGATCTTCGGTTGGTGATCCCCCAAGATGATTATTTGATACCCTTTGAATTATAACAGGTTTAAGCTCAAATTAATTAGCCACTACATTGGGTTTTTGAATATTACAATGAAGTTCATCTACCATAGGGTTAGCATAATCTCTTAATGGTCTAAACTCTTGATGAATTTCAGCATTTTGATTAGTTTGATCTGCCATTTATGTAAATTTTTTAGATTTTTCAAAACTTTTAAGTTTTTTTGCTTTTTCTAATTTTCTTAATAGTTCTTTCTAATTCAGAATCGTAGGACACTAGTCCTTCAGAACCTGAACTACACATACACTAACATAAAATAAAAATAAGATGCTTGATATAAAATCACATATTCTTCTAAAAATTCTTAAAGTTTAAATAAGGCTTTCTAAAAATAAAAATTTTGTTTTAAATTAAATTAAAATTTAATTTCAATTGGAATCTAAATTGAAATCTAAATTGCAATCCTAATTTTTAATTCTTCTTAATTTCAATCCTCGGCAACGGTGATAAAAACCTGATCCCGACTATTTATATGCAACAGTATAACAATGTATGCAATTATATTCTTCACTTATATTTCCTACTTTGCAGTAATACCAAATATATATATATATA
>JXCR01085898.1:8356-32875 GCA_002079205.1 Phalaenopsis hybrid cultivar | reverse complement strand
ATGTTCAATAGATTTCTATATATATATATAATATAGTGAGTGGCGGCTAGCTTCTCTGGTGCTCTGCTAGGGTTTCGGCAGAATGGATCTAGATGCTGCTGATGGCTTAATCTCAGTTGCCTTCTCAATTTTAACTAGATTTCTCTCCTCTCATCACTGGTTTCTTCAAGTTTTGATTTTCTCTAGCTCTTTACCTCTTCCCGGGCTTCTGTTTTTTCAAATTATTACTGTTCTATTGCTTATCTCCACTGTTGTTATTTTTTTGTCTAGTTACTTGGGATTTGTCTTTACTGGTTCTTTTGCTTACTCTACTTTTCCATCAACTAATTATTTGCCCGAAATCGATAGCTCCACTAGTTAGCTTGACTCTTTGATATTTTGTGTGCTGTGGGTGTTTTTCAGTGATGACTGACCCTAATGCTATTGATCTTGCCACAAATATTCAGTGGGCTAAGGCCACATTTACTGACATTGTTGGGAAAGGTTATGATAATGTTAAAAATCCTAATGACTTGGTTTTCCCTCAAGAGTACCATGAGGGAAATGACCCTTTATTCAAACCTATATGCAAGAAAAGTGGAAAAATGGTTATCTAATATTCTGAGGAGGACTTAAATGACCTAATAGAATGTTATAAATTCACCTTAATTGGCAAATTTCAACTGGACCATCCTAAAATGGAATCTGTGAGAAGATTCCTTGATGGACTAAAATTCAAAGGGGCTTGGAAAGTGGGTCTTCTTGATGGAAGGCACATTCTCATCAACCTAACAAGGGAAGAAGACTATGCTAGAATATTCTCTAAACAATCTATATTGATTGAAGGTATCTCAATGAAGCTATTCAAGTGGACACCTGATTTTGACCCTAGTAAAGAATTGCCAATTGTCCCCATTTGGTTTAAGTTACCTGGGCTTAAACTCCACTTCTTCAGCCATAAAGTTCTTTTCAACACTGGCAAAGCTTTGGGAAGACCTTTGAAGTTGGATGCCCCCACCTTCAATTTATCCAAACCATCAGTAGCTAGAATCCTGACTGAAAGAAACATTACCTCACCAGCTCTAGAGGAAATTTTGCTAGGTACTGAGCACAGTGGATATTAGCAGAAAATTATAGCTGAACAAAGGCCTTATTATTGCCATCACTACAAAATGTTTGGCCATACTGATGAGAAGTGATTTAGACTTCATCCCAATCTCAGAAGGAAGCTTCCCAATACTAATACTGAGGGATTAGTGGCACAAGGAATTGAGATGCCAGCTGTTGATAGAATTGCAGCCCAGGATTTTGAAGTTCCAAGGGCAAGGATTAAGGAGGACACTCTACAAGAGTTGGCTGAATTATCTCAGAATATTAAAAAAAAGTGTTGTTGACCCTTATAACCCTCTATAAAATGTTCTAAAACCTCAGACTGAGTAGCTTCACCTTATCCCAGAATCTACTCAAGTTGAACAGATCCAATGTACTGCACTTCAAACACCTCCTATTAAACAAAGAGAAACTGTTATTGATATACCAGAGGAAGATCCTTTGCTATTACAATTGGCTAAAAATTTAGAAGAGGGATGGAAAATTCAGAAAAAAAAAAGAAGAAAATTCCTTTGGAACTAAAGAACCTCCTTTCTTCTTTTTCTTCTTTGGAGGAAGACCTCCCTCTCACTTCTAGCATTGTTAGGACTAGAAGGAGAGGAAAGTCCACCTCAATTGGTTAATGAATTTAATCTGTTGGAATGTTAGGGGATTAGCACATCCTAGATCCCTTAATAGAATTATGGCTCTTAATAGGATGTATAAACCTTGGAGCATTGTAATATTTGAAACTATGTATCAAAACATGTCAACAAAATTGTGAGGAAGTTCCCTGGATTTCAGCTTATTGTTAATACTAACAACAAAATTTGGCTATTTTGCATACAAGAAATTCAATGTACTATTCTCAAAGAGGGAGACAAATTTATTCACTTGAAGATTAACTTAAATAACTATAATGGCTTTGCTACTTTTGTATATGCTAGTTGTACCTCCACTGCTAGACAAGATATTTGGCAACACTTACAAGAATTCAACAATTCTATAAGGGATTTCTGGTTTCTTGGGGGTGATTTCAATTGCCTCTCTTCATCTAATGAGAAGAAGGGTGGGAGATCTCCTGATATCAACCTTATGAACTTTTTCAATGATAATATCCAGTATGCTGAACTTTATGATTTGGGATTTATTGGTCCTAAGTACACATGGAGAAGGAGGAGGATATGAGAGAGGCTGGATAGAGTTTTGGTGAATGTCATTTGGTTAAGAGATTTCCTTCACACATCAGTCCAACACTTGGCTATGAGTGGGTCTGACCATAGACCTTTACTTATTTAGATATCTGCTAACACTAATGAAAGTAAAGCCATGTTCAGATATCTAAATATGTGGTCCTTTCATGGGGATTTTTTAAATCAAGTCTCTTTGCTTGGGCAGATGTTCACCATCACAATCCTGGTATCAAACTATGGATATTACATAAAAAGGTTAGTAAACATCTTTCTAATTAGAATTGGGAAGTGGTAGAGAACATTGATATCAAGGTCTTAGAGGCTGAAAAGAAGGTATTGCATTTAGAACAACTCAAGACCTTTGGTTATGGGTCTGAAATTGAGCTCCATTCTTCTAATGAACACCTGCTGGATGCCATCAATATGCAAGAGGAGTTCTATGCTCAAAAGGCCAACAAAATGAAATTCAGTGATGGGGATAGAAATTCTAAATATTACCATGCTTGCATCAACTATACGAGGAAATGCAACACTATTCATAAAATCATTACACAAGAGGGTCAATTGATTACAACTGCTGAAGGTATAGCTTGGAATGCTGTTCAAAATTTTCAAGAAATTTTCAAACAAACTCCTGCCTCTCAACAAACCATTCAATACACTTTATTTGATAAGGAAAGGGAGTTCACCCGAAGCCTTTATCTCACTGATATTCTTGATGAAAAGGAAATATGGGAAGCATTGAATTCTATTGACAGTACAAAGGTTGCTGGACCTGATGGGTTCACAGCTGACTTTTATATGGCTGATTGTGAAGGGAGATGTTATTGCAACAGTCCAAAGCTTTTTCTGGGGTGCTGATCTCCCTAAATATTTCTCCTCCTCTACTATTACTTTGGTTCCCAAAGAAAAAAATCCTAAAAAATGGGAAAATTTTAGACCTATTAGCCTTACTTTTGTCATTTCAAAGATTATAAGCAAAGTTTTGGTCCATAGATTACAACCTCATTTGAATCAACTTATCTGCAAGAATCAGGTAGCCTTTATCAAGGATAGAAGCATTGTTGATAATGTTCTTTTGACCCAAGAGTTGGTACTAGATCTGGACAGAATCACTAGAGGAGGAAATTTAATTCTCAAATTGGATATCAGGAAAGCTTATGACACAATCAGTTGGAAGTTTATTGAACAAGTTCTCATTGTTAGAGGTTTCTCCCTTAATTTATCTCTCTAATCAATAGATGGCTGGCTAATATATTTCATTCAGTCTTTATAAATGGAACTTCACATGGATTTTTCAGTGCATCCAGAGGTATTAAATAAGGTGATCCACTATCCCCTACCATATTTATTTTTGTTTTTGACTACTTATCCATAGTTTTGAATGATATGGCATCCAGGAAACCCCACTCCCTTTATAGTCATAGATATTCCATCTTAATTAACCATTTGGCTATTGTTGATGATATCATTATATTTTCAAAAGCTTCCAAACCTGCTGTTAGATTATTCATGCAGTGCTTGGAGAATTTCCAGGATGTTTCTGGAATGAAGTTGAATGGCCAGAAGTGCATTACTATTTTCAGCAAACAATGCAAGAGTGAGTTTAAGAACCGGGTTTCTGACTTCACTGGCTTTACCAATAGCCATCTTCCTATGAAATATCTAGGGGAGTTTCTTATGAAAGTGAGAACTAAAAATTTTCAGTTTGATCACATTCTAGAGAAGATTCAAAGCAAACTGCAAGCATGGGAGAATTTTTATTTATTCAATGGGGGTAGGATTACCCTTCTGAAAAGTGTTCTATCTGCCATTCCATCTTATCTCCTAGAAAGGAATATTATGAAAAAGGCTACTTAAAAATTATTGGAAGGTATGTTCAATAGATTTCTATGGGCTGGTCAAAGGGAAGCAAAAACACTGGACTAATTGGGCTAAGGTTTGTAAACCTTTTATGGAAGGAGAGTTAGGCTTGAAGTCCTTTCATCAAATAATGCACACCAACCTTTGTAAACTGTGAATTAAATTCAGATCCAAGTACTCCCTTTGGGCTGAATTCTTATGGGGTAAATACTGTAAGCACCAACATCCTACCCAATTATCTGTGGGATTGGGGGACTCTTCTATTTGGAAAAAGATGTTACAGATTAGGGAGGAAACTGAACAAATGTTTGTCTGGGAGATTGGTGATGGTTTGGTAAAAATTTGGTGGGATAATTGGTCCTTGGAAGGCAACCTGCTTCAAGCTCAAAATGCTCCAACCTTCCCTAAGTATTTGAAGGATTTATGGGAACATGATAAGTGGAACCTTAATCCCATCCTTCCATTCTGCAACCCCTCTCAAGTCTCTAATATTCTAAAACTCGCTGTTAAACCTGGGAAAAAGGACAGAATTGTAATAAAAAAGAACATATCTCCATCTCCTCCTCCCTATAAGGTGGTGGATTGGGGTCATATAATTTTGAACAAATTTCTTACTCCTTCCATGTCCTTTTTCATTTGGAGACTTTTCTTAAGTTGATTCCCACTAATGATATCTTTAAATTGAAGGACCTTAGAGGACCGTCTAGATGTATTTTTTGTCTGACTGAGGAGGAAACTCTTGCTCACCTTTTCTTTGCCTGCCCTTGGGTACAAAAAATTTGGACTATAGTGCTTGAAAAGCTGATTGTTCCAACAATGAACCTATCATGGTATGTTTTCGATAATTGCTGGTCTGATTGGAGGGGTATAAAACTTCAAGATATCCCCAATATTATGGCTTGGTTTGTTTGGATGGCTAGACATCACCTGAAATATGAAGCTACTCCCTTAAAGCCAATGAAAGTGGGCCTAAATTGCATTGCCTATGTATGAAAATTGATTAAACTCAAAAAAGTTTGGAGCTGTATTGGAGCTAATCCCCTCTTCTAAACCTTCCATTACTAACGTTTTGAAAATTTGCTGTTCTCTTCCCAAGTATGGCTGGATAAAAGGTAACACAGATGGTAGCTACAAGTCTCATTATGCTGGTATTGGTGGTGTCTTCAGGAATCATGAGGGGGGTGTGCATCTTATATTTTTAATCTCCTGTTATGGATATGGATCCTCTTGAAACTGATTCTCAAGCTGTGTTTTGGTCTCTGTATTTAGCCAGAACTTGCAATTTTAACCAGCTGTGGGTTGAATCTGATTCCTTGCTACTTATCAACATTATCAAGGGCTCTTATGACAGTCCCTGGAACTTAATCTGCTGGATTTCTGGGATTCATCTATTGCTGAAGAATTACTCCATAATATTCACTCATATCCATAGAGAAGGTAATAGACCTTCCAATTGGCTGGCTAGAAGGGGTCTTCACACTGAAATCCTTTTGGTGAGCAAAAGGATTCCTCCCTCACTAGCCTTCCTATTATCGAGTGATCTTTTGTCTCTTCCCTACATTCGATAGCTTCCTTTTTGATGTTTTGAGAGGTTGCCTCCTTTTATAGGCCCTCTTCTCCTCTATGTAACTGATTTTTTATTTTCAATGAATTGGAGCTTGGCTCCTTATACAATATATATATATATATATATTAGGAAACTCATCCCAAAAATTATAGTTGTGTAAAATTGATAAAGTTGACTTTGTTTTGCAAGGACGCCAAAAGTTTGGTTCGTTATTTAAGAATAGGAAATTACAGAAATTTATGTTGGGATTCTACGCAAGTACAAGTATCGTTATCAAGTAATATAGGACATTCTGTTTAAGCCCCAAATATCGATCTTACGAGGAAGGTTTAAATTTGAGATGGTAATTTAGATTTGAAATTTCACAATAATAAAGAAAGTCTACTGTACTAATTTCAAATGTTTAAGGTGCTTGTTGATCTCACTTTTGGTTGAAGCTTAGTTTTTCCTCTTTAGTTGCCTAGGGTCTAGCCATAGGACTTTCATGTTGACCATTCTTAGAAAACTAGAGAGGGAACCCTCACCATTAGAAATTCTACACTCCTCCTTGCTCAACTTATAGTTCCACATATTGGTCCTAACCTCTAGCACTTAGTAGGTGGGGTCAATATAGAGGAGCTCAAGGTGAGTTCCCATAGGACTACTTGGCCTTAGGGTTGATCCTGGGTGCTGGAGCTAAGGAACTCACTTTCACTCACTCTCACTAACAATCCCTCACAACCTTAAACCCAATATTTGTTGACTTTGATCCCTTGATCCTTTGGGAGACTCATGTAGATGATCCCATAAACTCACTTGCCCTAGGCTAGGGTTTAGCTAAAAAAAGTACATAGAAGACCCAAATGGGGATTCCATTGGTCCATAACTCATGTAAGGTGGTTGATACCCCAATCCTACCCAAATACCCAATTTGACCTTTCACCCCCAATCCTACCCAAATTACCTAAACACCCTCGAATCCCAAATTTGGTCAAAATCTTCAAATTCACCCAAAATATCCAAACTTGTTCAAAAATCATTTCAAACCTTTTGAAAATACCGAAATTGCCCAAAACCACCCAAAAATACCAAATTACCAAAATACCCCCAAATTGCCATAATTACAAAAATACCCTTAGCACTCCAAACTTTCCCAAAGCATCCAAAATCACTCAAAATGTCTCCAAAACTAATTTAGACCCCTCAATTAAACCCAATTTGTCTAATTTGACCATTTTCACAAGAACCCACAAATTGCCTTTAATGGCCCAATTTCCCCAAATTCACCTCAAATGTCCATCAATTTGGGCCCAATTCTTTTCAATACAAATCCTAAACTTAAATTCATATTTAATATGACCAATTTAAACCAAATCCAAGCTTAATTGGCCCATTCTTTGAGCCCAATTTTGATCTAAGTCCAACCCCCAATTTTGGCTACATGACTTAATCCCACCAAATTGAACCCCATAACCTACTTAATTTGCCACAATTTATGTTGAAAACTCTTCACAACAATCCTACACATCAAACTTAATGTTTAATTGGCCTTGGTGAGGCCTTAATTTCATTTAATTTTGACCCAAGTCCAAGAATCCCCAAATTTGCTCCAAATTGGCTGTCTCCAAATTTCACTAAATTGAATGTCTTGGTCCAAAGATTGGCACCCAATTTATGTTGAAAACTCTTCATGATAATCCTATCAATCATTTTCAACAATCAATTTGGACTTAGTCCAAGATTAGCCCAATCTAGACTCAAGTCTAACCCAACGTACCCAAAAAGACCAAATTTCCAAAATCCTTCAAATTGAACCCCAATTGAACTCAAAATCATTTCAATCCTTCACCTAAAATCTTCAATACAATCGTCTACACAATGCTGATCAATTAATTGGGCTCAAAATCATGTCTAGACTAACCCAAACCCAACTTTTAGCCATTTTTACCCACATGGACCCCTTCACTAAAAATTGACCTAATCAAGCCAAATTGGCCAACCAAAGACCACCACAACCACTAAGCCATTCCTTTGGACCAGGCTAAACCATACCAAAACCACCAAAGCAAGGAATGGACCAATGGGTCCCTAAATTAAGGGATTCATACCCATTTTTGGGTCTTAAACCAAATATCTCTTCCATCTTGATGATCCCTTATGGGTAAACCATAATTAAGCCTCCCCCTGACTACCTCGACCTCTTAGCCACCTCCCCTAGCCCTGATGGTCGATCTAGTCACCAGAAAACCTCAAAACTGAGAGCCACCACCCTTAAATCAAACCCATCCTTAACCTTAGGAGCCAGCTCACCCCAATTAAACTTTAGTGCCTGTTAGCCTTCCACCTAAGCAAGCTTTTGCACCGATGACCAGACCCTGACCTCTCCTCTCCGGACATGGCTATAAAATGGCCCCTTCATGGCCAAGAGAGAGGTACTAAAATTTTCTCAGGGAGACCCTTCTAATTTGCTCCCATAACTTCTTTGAGACATCCTCAGTGCAACCCAACCACTTCCTTGCCCTAATTCTTTTTGCTGGAGTTCAATTTTTGAGCTCAAATCCTTGCCACAAATAGGAAAAACTCTCCACACCTCCACAGTGCACAAAAATCATATTAAACTCACCCTTATTTTCACCACAGTGAAAGAAGACAAAGCCCCATCAAACCCCCCTTACAGAGAGCCTCTAAACTAGACTTTGATCGACACCCAAATTTAGGTTTGATCAAATTTGGGTCTAGAACTTTCACCACAATTAAAGGCTAAATCCCTGGCCTCCTTAGACCTCCACAAATGTGCCAAACACCTCTGATTGAAGCTTCCCTTCTCAGAGCAAAAGTATTGAACTTCCCAGCTTCCCGATCTTATTTTGATTCTCCATGTGATTAGGGTAAGTTTAATGGCATGTTTACCATATGGATATTTTCGTCACACTTAGATGAGTCCATAGGATAAAACCCAAGGTCATTTAGTTGAGAAATATGGGAGATCATAAGGTTTTAGGGTTAACGGTTACGGGCTCATAATATTTGGAGAGGATAACCCACAGTCGTTGGATCACGCGTGTATCAAATGGAGGGCTCTGATTGGGCCTGATGGGAGCGTGGTTTATAAAGCGTGGGCTGACTCAGATGGTGGCAACAAACCAAAAGACACCGTGTGGAGCTTCAGAGACGCTGAGGATGATGTGGCGCCGCACTGGATAAAATAGAAAACATAAGGCTTTATTTTATTTATTTAATGGGGAGAACTTCAAAAACCTATATCTTGGTGTAGAAAAATAAAAAAAAAAAATAAAAGAAAAATGCTCTAGTGCTCAGTGAACAGAGGAGAACAGTGTGAAAATGGTTTGAAGTTTATTTGATGCATATTTTATTTTTACTTAATAAATATGGTTTTGAGTCTTTTAACTCTCCATGCATGTAGACATTTCACCATAGCTTAATATTTTAGCATGTTGTTGCCTCTGTCATCGGGGATATTCTCTGATTTTTCCAAGATCAGAGAAGACCTCTAGACAGAGATCCAAAATTTTCAAGTTTATGTTTATTATTTGCATAAATTAATCATAATAATTAACATGTTGCTTAGAAAAATCCAAAGAAATTTTGGAAGGTTTATTGTGACAAGAGAACCCTCTGAAAAATTTTTCATGGGCGAAGTCAATAAGAACACACTTAACTCTCACAAAATCCTAAATCACAAAGAAAATTAATTTAGGAAAAATAATCATCTAAATGACTTAATTTTGATTCTCTATTGTGATTTAAAATTTAGAGAACTCCTCATAAAAATTTCAAGATATTTGAAGTTCATTTGATAACTTAACTTGATTTTCTAACTTAAAATATAACTTAAAAGACTATAAAATCTTTTTTTGGGAGCTCTCTGTGATCAGGAGATTTTTTAAAAATAAAATTGCAATTAAAATAAGAACTTCATTTTTAAGCCTATTTTAATATTTAAATAATTAAAAATTAATAAAAATCAGAAATTAATAAAATTCATAGGAATGTTCTCAATTGTTTCTTAAGCACTTAAGAGCAATTAGAATATTGTTCCAAATTTTGTAAGTGAAGATATTCAATTTTAATGCTTAAAACATTTTTTTTAAAGTCTTAAAAAGGATTTTCCTTAATTTCTCACAAAAATAATTCTAATAATTCAAAGAAAAATCATAAAAATATGAAATTTGTTTCTCTAGATTCTTTGACCTCAGAGAGATCTATTAAAAAGGCAAAAATTAATTTTCAACATTTAAAATATTTCATAATAAATTAATACCCCATAACTTAAAATAATTCTGATAATTCAAATTAAACTAAAAAAATCATGAAATTTGGTCCAAGTGTTCTCTGGTCTAAGTGTACCTCCAGTAAAAATTTCAAGTGATTTGGCTTTGCTTTGGTGAAGGTGTTGAATTTTCTTTGAAAAATCGTATTTTTGCATATCAATAATTATATGAATTAAATTAAAATTTTAAAAATAACATTTTCTCCTTTGTTGTCTTAATTGACCCATGACTAAGGAAGGATGAAAATTCCAGAGTCATTTGAATTAAATTTGATGAATTATGAAGTAATAGAGCCTTAGGGGAAAAAATGTAATTTTGAAAATTTGGCCTTAACTAACACTTAGGCTTAATTCAAGAAAGGGAAATGGGCAACCTTTGATCTTAATTAACATATTTGGATGATTGAAACACAAGGGATTAATTGGTAGAAACCAATCTCACTTTTTCCAATTAAAGGATAAATTTGGAATTTCCTAGATTATTAAAATTTGGAAGTCTGCCAAATTAAATGATCATAGACTTAGAGGTATGGTTTTGGGTGTGAATAACTCGTTAATTTAATACCCCCATTTGATGTTCAAATGACATTCAAAAGTTTTGATAATAAATCATCATCACTTAAAATTCAATTTCTTTAAAAATTATTAAGACATCCACTAGGATCTTAATGGCTTAGTAGTGACCTGAGCTAAATCAAATTTGATTAAATGAGGATTAGAAAAGTGAATGTAACTAGAAATTGAACACCTTTAAAATACTACAAGCCCAAAATAAAGATAAAATTGGTGAAGTGTCTTAATAACATAAACTTAACCCATTTAAGGGTCTTCACCCACATAATTCTCAAATTAATTGAGAAATGATGATTATCCTACTCTTAGGGATGATTGAAACTTGAATGTTCACTGAGCATTATAACTATTTACAAGATAAGTTATTAAGCGACATAATAAGTTTAAATGAGCTCGAGACTTTCCACGAGACGGTGAGAGGGAAGCATGGACCTGCTTCTTTCTCCTGACCTTTCGGATACCTCGGAGGTCTACTAAACCTAACATGTTTTGCTTAATGAAATCATCCTTAGTCAAATTAATAGGTGCTCACCAAGGTATGATTTAGGATTTTGGAAGATTCCCAGAACCTTATTTTTCCATTTTACATAAAATTCCCTCACATGCATTTTGAGTTTCAGGTGGTGGAACGAGAAGACTCGTCAGGTACATTTTTACAGTTTACAGTACCATCTTTTTTGTATACTCTCCACACTGTACTTTTATGCTTGCAAAACTTGCATGTTAAACAACGAAGCCACCTTGCATGAAAACCAAAACTGACAGGATAGCCGTAAAACCAAAACCAAAACCAAAACTAAAACTAAAATCAACCAAGATAAAATTCACCCCCACAACATTCAAAATATAAGACAACTTAAAATTTAATCACAAACATCACAAAACAACAATTGCAATTAAATTAAGATGCCTCTATTGGATGTCGGGATTCCCTAAGAGGAGTTAACCTACGGATGCTAACGAGACTTCCAAAGGTCTAAATGAAAGTACAGAATTCATTAAGTTGAGTTTAGTAAATTCATTTGGACTAAGTGAATCCAATAGAAAATAGTGGTACTAGAATGAGGGAACCGTAAGATCCTAGCCTGTGCCACTCTAATCAACTTTAACATGCCCCCATAAATTTTTAAAGAACTATAACCATAAGGCCACCTGATTTGATATTATAACTTGACACCTTAGAAAACTTAAACTAGTCACGATAAGGAGCTTGGAGCTAGCATGGGGGGCAGCACGACCATCTTCAACAGCAAAACATGTCTTCCCCAGCTAAACCATTCTTTCCTTAGAATGAAACCATCAAGCCATAGGAATTTGAGGTAGTTTGCTTATGCAACATAAATCCTCACCTCATCTTTAGGCCTTTGTATAGCTCTGCTATACAATATAAGCCCTAACTCATCTTAGGATTCCGAGGTTATCTTTTGTCACGACCTAAATCCTCACATCTTGCAGGCTATTTGTGTGATCTTTTCACACGAATGTAAGCCTTAACTAATAAAATTAGCAGGATGAAACATTCAAATAGTTTCTCTCCTAAACTAAAGACAAACAATAAGATAAACTAGGAAGTCACCGAGGTTCTCCTCGAATCTATGACATCCCCTAGCTCTTCCTTCTTTGGATTTTACAATAAAATGTTCCAAATTTGAGCCATTCCCATTTCACACCTCTTTGTCTGATTTTGTTGAAAAGTCAAATCCTTTTAAACTCCTTGAAGATAATATTTCCTATTTTTTATCGAGAGTTTTCTTAGGTGACTTTGGTTATCTAAGATGTAATTAACTATAGGAGCTTGCCCTTATAGGAAGCTTGTCCGAACCCAGCATAATATAAACCTTATTTAATTCTTCATGTTAAATAAGGGAACTAGTCGGAAAATAAAATAGTTTCATAGACCAATTAGATGTCATATATTTCTTAGTTTATTTGATCAAGTCTCATCCTCAAGTCTTGTGTTTATCCTTCTGGATAGATACATGATTTGAGGTATAGCACTCTTTTATTTAAACTATGAAAAATATGGGATCAGTTTGATTTCATATTTTCTAAAACTTATATATATAAATTAAAATGTCCTTCCGAAGCGGGCGACGAGATTTTGATTCCATTGACCGACAGCTTCCAACAGACAACTACTTCAACAAAAAATAGCGTCGATAGCTTCTAGCGACTCCGCTAGGGTTGAGTTTTTCTTTCCATTTAAATAAGGAAATGTTATCTTCACATATCGGTAATGTGATTGTGTCCCTCATGAACCAAATGTTATCTTCCATTGACATACCTTACCCATTTCTGTCTTGAGAAAGTATGGTCAACTCTTTGGGCTTCAGGACCGTCTGTTCAACTACCTCTGAACAGGGAGGTTCAGGAGGCCATTAAGGACCTGTTAATCTTTGTGTGGGGTCGGACCCCCAATACATGTGTTGGTGGAATAGTTCCACCTTTGTTAAGTTGGTCCCATATTGGGCATTGTGCATTGCACGTGGTTAAGTTAAATCGGATTACGTCATGCTGCACGCACTTTAAAATTTTCTTATAATTACATGTTTCTACTTTTAAGCTACTTTTACTAAAATTTTTTAAAATCCCCACAAAAAAAATAAAGACATATCCAGTTTATAGATTGAGCTCTTTTAATTTGTAGTGCTCACACTAAGATAATGAGGTATTGGCTAAATAGCTAACTCCTGAGCTTTCTCTTTTTAAAGTTGTTGGAATGGCGAACCCAATGCTCACTTTTTCTTGCAACCTGCTGACGAGCCGCGATGACTGCAATGTCACTCATACCATCAAGTTTGGAGCAGTATTTGAAGATCTCGGGATCATTCTTGGAAAAGCCCCATTCGTCATAATGAAAGTCATCACTCCAGAGGTTTAAGAATCGTCTGCTGAGTTTAAATTGAATTGCCCTCAGGATTTTCTTTCTTACAAGAAGGTCAAGACTACTGCCACCATGGCGCCTACCAAGCCTGTTGTTCTCGCTGATGCTAAGGGAAAACAAGTTATGATCTTTGAAGACCTGACTAAAGGATTGGTCATCCCGCCGTTAGTGTTTGAAATCGGATCAAGTTCGAGGACTATACTGCTAACTCAAACTCAAATGAGAAACCGTAATAGGAGGGTTCAGAGGGCTACTAAAGCTCAGACTTCTAAGGAGATACCTGTTGAGAAAGATCCTCACCAGGATGAGCCAACATTGTCGAAGGCCTATCCACTCCTACACAGAAGTAGATTCCATGTTTTAATGGGTACCATGTGGTACAAGAGTATCTAGAAAATTGCTGCTACTTCATGGGCATGGTGAGGAGAGAAAGAAGCCCACTGCTATCAACCGAGTCAGTTCAATTTTCAAGAGGCTAGCTGCTAAGGAAGGTTGTTCAGTTAGTGAACTGCTTAAATGAGTGGGACATGCAGTTTCCCTTCACATGAAGAAATAAATTCTAAAGGACGTCAGATCTGCTAAATGATCTCAAAAGTCAACTGAAAACCTGCCCGCTCGCATTCTCGTCTGGTTTCGTTTGGGGAGCAGATTTGATACCGCTATTTTCACTACCGATTCTACCGTTATTAGACCTGCAGATCATCAATAGATTAAGTCATGAATGGGTCCAATAATTCTACCAATCACCCACCACAAAGATATTTCTAAAGTCTCAGAGGAAAAGATGAAGAAATTACCCGATACTGTAGTTTGTCTGCACAGTGGGGAGTATACTTCTCTTCAATATACCAATGTTTATGCTGAGACATTTCATCTAAAGACATCATCGTCAAAGAAAAAGGTGTGGGTACCCAAGGCCATTGTACCGATACGGTCCGGTAAGCCCGCTGGGCAAGAGCATGAAAGGAATCCAAGGTTCGAAGTATCTAACATTGTCGCAGCAATTGCTAGTGAGATGGAGGAACAAGAGGAGGAGGTCCAGCAGGGTCCTCCAGATCTTAAGGCAATTTAAGAATCAATAATTGAAAAAAAATTTGAAAAGCTCAGAGTCAAGATTTTTAAATTGGCTCGGGAACATCGTGTCTCCATTGATGATGATGAAGATTTTGACTATAATGATTACCTCAAAGAAGTTTTCATGGATGTCCATGTTATCAAAACCAAAACCACTACATCTGCACTCGAGGCTCAACCTCTTGTTGAAGAGAATGCCGTAGATGAGCTGCGTAGGGATATCCTCCTAAGGGATGAGCAAGCTAGCCAACTAGAGAAAAGGATAGAAGAGATTGTCGCAGCCATGACTGCTATGGCCAAAATTTAAGGACAATCTCAACCCCCATAGTTAGCCTTTCCAAAAGTCAATTAACCAGAAATTATACATATTATAGATGAAAGAAGAGATGTTGCCTCAGCAAACAGAGATGGAAACCAAAGAAGGACTCTCCATTAAGCACTATGCCAGAGAAGGAATTTAAGCAAATGGTCGAGCAAGTTCGGGAGGCCTTATCCCAATCTAAGGGTGGTGTATTTGTTTTAAAGGGTAGAAATTACCCGGAAGAATTTGATGCCGTATGACCGTGAATTTATATATGCTTAAAAATATAAGATAAATCTGGATGTAATGAATATTTAATAATTATAAAGTCACACTTATCAACGCAAGTATACATATCGCTCAAGTAATATAAGGCTCTACTGGAGTCATAGATATCGATCCAACAGGGAGTGGTTTAGAATTACGAACTAAGATTTTAGAAAAAGCAATACTTTAATCACAACAATGAATTTCAATTTGCTTATCTGTCACTAATAGGAAAATTGTAATAAATATATAATTTTAATAACTATTAAATAACAAATGATACTAAANTCTATCTCCAATATTGTTGGACGTCATGCATGGGTTTCGATCAACATATGCGTTGTAGTAATGGTATAACAAAGTAAGCGTGAGAGCAACAATGCGGATTTGATTAATTTATCCTTCCTCCATAATATAAAATCTAGAAGAAAGGTAGACTTTTAAACCAGATAAAAAATAGTGATGTAATATCAGTAAACATGGAGAAAATGACAACTATACAAAGAGTGCATGCATGTAAATTTACCTGCATGCAATAAAAATATAGAGAAAGTTACATACATGTCACACATTTCATTAATATTTGCATATCTAAACATCAAAGTTTGATATGTAGCTAACACATTCAAGCTTGAAAAAAGATACAATACATATAACGAGTCCAGCACATAAATAGCACATAAGAAATAATGAGTCCATTAAACAAATAGTCAATGAAGTTACATAAATAGCATTGCATTTTTCATAAAAGAGCCCAAGTAGGAAAGACGAAATTCTGGGTCCAAAGTCTCAAAGAATTGCCTCCTGGTTGAGTTCCCTAACAACTTGACATACTTAATATACATATCCTGGTCTTCCTTAATATCAGGATATGTGTTAAGGATCTTAACACACTCATGGATTGTGCTGTCCTTCGCAGTTTTGGAATTATTTTTGGAAATTTCAATCAATGTCTCAATAGAACCTCTAACAAATGCAAAGCCTTTTTTTATTTTTTGCAGGTCGGGGACGCTTTGTTCCACCAGTGGATCGGATATCTGTGTGGATTTGGCCGGGACCTTCTCCTGAATCACCTATATGCTCGGTCTCCATATCCTCTGCTAGGTTTGCAACACCCTGCTCATTAGGGGTGAAAAAATGAGTTCATGTTGCTACAACACCAGTAAACATATCATCCAACTTCTCCTCCAAAGCTGGTTTAATTCCAATAAATTTAAATTTTTTTGCCGCTAACACTATCTGTAACAACAACAAAAAATCTAATCAATATTCCAAAAATATGTCTCTAAAATTTACTTGAAATAATGATGTTATTACCGCTAACTTTTCTGCCCACCATTCCTCAGGTGCATCAATTGTCCGCTTTACTGGATCCCATCCCAATCCAGTTGATCCCCTTTTAAGCTCTTTCCAAAGTTTCCAGTCCTTCTTTAATTGGTCCCATTTGTTTTTTAGTTTCATCCTACCGTAATCCCTTCCAGTTATTTCTTTAAATTTAGTTGTGATATTATGTCAACCTTCTTTATTAAAAAAAAGTTGTGGGTCGATTTCCCAATTCGACCTCCCTCAGGCATAGATCACAAAAAATAGTAGTAGCCTCTCTATCCCTCATAGCCGAAAAATCAGAGTCTTTAAATTTACTCATCTTTTACTGTCACATCAACAAATGGTTAAATGACATTATGACTAAAAATGAGCCACTTAAGATATGGAATATGCATATGTAAAAAAAATTCAAAAAAGATAATGAATTAAAATATATATTGGTCTATGGGTGAAACATAAATGTGCTTTTAATATAACCATCATATATGAAACCTTTTCTTTTTCTTTTTCTCTATTATTATAGTATCACCGTATTTAAGTAAAAACCAATTAAAATTTGGAACACATAGAGCAGAGTAGAAATTCTAAACCAATGCTAGCAAAGACAACTGACCGACGACTTTATATATGCTTAAAAATGTAAGATAAATATGGACGTAATAAATATTCAATAATTATAAAGTCACACTACAACGTAAGTATACGTATCGCTCAAGTAATATAGGGCTCTAATGGAGTCCTAGATATCGATCACACAGGGAATGATTTAGAACTGCAAACTAAGATTTTAGAAAAGCAATACTATAATCGCAACAACAAAGTTCAATTTGCTTATCTGTCACTAATAGGCAATTGAAATAAATATATAATTTTAATAACTAATAAATGACTAATGATACTGNCAGCATTTGGATTTGATAAATCCTGACTTTCAGGATTTACTAAATCTTATTCAAACTAATTCCTACTTGCAACAACACAGCCACCAATTGTACGCTACAAAACAACCCCTGAGTTTCTCAAAAATGTTTCGGTGCCAACAAGCAAAGCAAGCAACAAATAGCTAAGCAACGTGATAGATGGAGATCTGTTGCCATATGTCCCGAAAATCTTAGAAAACCACAACTTTACATGCCAATTCGGCCGCGCAAAAAGGCATACAATGGAAGAAAAACAAGTAACTAGTGATCTGAGATAGAGTAATCCGAAGAGCAAAGTCATTAGGTTGCTTACATTTTCATCGTTGGAGGAAGAAGGATAGATCCTCAGAGCACCAAAAATACAGGACAGGGGAGGTTAAGAGATCCGATATTCAGAGTTAGGGCAGATGCTGAGAGAGACAAAAAGACTTAATTATGGTTATGTAATAAAATTTATGGAATAAAGTAAATCTAAGTGTTAGATATGAAATATATGGAATTAATTATGGTTATGAAAAAAAATTTAAGTGTTAGATATGTATATATATGCAATTGATTAATATTGTTAAAAAAAAACCAACTCCGGCGGAAACAAATTTGGAAATCATGACTAATGATGGAAATATCAATGAAGATATGTTAGATGTATGGATAAACCAACTGTATATGTATATGATCTTATATGGGTATAATACTCTTTGACAAGGTAGCCTTTCCTAACCATATGCTAGCTACCATGATTTGACATGGTGGAATGCTCAGCTAAAAGCGATGTGCGATCAAGAATTAATTTGGGGATAGTTTAAGCATGTACACCATAAATTCTATCTTATGTATAGTGCGAAAAATTAGTGGAAGAAATGATAGTTTGAGGTAATGCTATCGATACAGAGAAATGTTACACCAAATCCTTGAAAAGCTTATTGATTACACATATGGTATGCGTTGACGAAAACATGTGCAAGCTCATTTACTTCGAAGGAAGATTTAAATGCATACAAGTCATTTGTTATGTATTACAAGTGGGATTAAAGGCAAACAACACCATCAAAACCACCCAAAAAATCTATACCACAAAGGCATGGGATGCAATGGTTAGCAATGCATTCATGGGACACCCAAGCAGCTCCAGGTTTCTAGAATGATAATAGCAGACATCTCTGAAGGACCATCAAAAGGGATCCTGCTCAACATTGCAATGAGTTTGATCCATGATGGAGAGAAGCAAGCAATAACTAGGAATTAATAAAAAGAACAGGAATAGTTATCGAATTTGATTAGGAATAACTAGGAATAGTTACAGAATATATAAAGAAGCCTTGACTCTGTTTCACTAACAAACCCAGTTAAACATCTCTAAAACAAACAGACGTAGCCAACCCTGCCAACCATAACCATCTTGAGCAATAACCAGTAAAAACAGAAATGCGTATTTTGATACAAATTATGTTTTTATTTCATATTAAACATAAAAGAAGGAAAAAAAACAAAAAGTGATCCCAAACTGCCAAGGACAAATATTGAATAGTTTGCCAGAGGGAGCCCAAGGCAATCATCTAAACGAGAAAAGCCCGCAATCGTGCCAAAATGTCCAAGATAAGTAGTCAAGTTTGCCACAGATCACTATGCATGAATCCCAAGTGGCAAGGACAGCAATGGTCACCTAAAGAATATCTTGTGGCAATCGCACAGGAATCTTTCAAAAAAGGGTTATAAAACAGAACTAAGACATTGAAAAGAGGAAAGGAAATGAGAAATCTGAAGCTCAAATTCGCCTTTATGCCATCAAAAAGATTAAGCATTCACATGTCCTCAAACATTGACGCATGAAAGCATTGGTTTCCAGCAAAAGAATACACCATCGCAACTGCTACATCGCCATTGCAAGAGAACAAGATCGATGAAGCACCTTTGATAGGAACAAAGAGCGCCTTCCAGACCCTTAAGCATCATCCCCATGGATGATCATTCAGCACCACTTTAAAGAGTCTAGGGACTAACTTAGCACTTTACTTGAAAAAAAATACACCAACCACTGACTCATGGAAAAAGTGGTTACCCTCGAAGGCACAAGCATTCCAAGCATCTACATCACCATTGCAGGTGAAGGGAACGCATTTAGGGATCTATTTGAAATTTAAGTAGAACTATCTTACTGAATCCTTGCTCTCTGATTTCTCACAGAACTCCAATATAAAGGACTCCCTGGAATACCAAACCAAGAAGAAGTAGAACAGCAAAATATGAAGAAAAAATTAGGAGGAGAAATACCGATCTGGAGTACTGGCTTTGATCGGGACTCCACACCCGAGCGACGGTGAAAGAGGAGCAGCGGCGTAGCTGGGGAAAGGACGGCGGGAGGAGCGGCGGGAGGCTGAGCGCCAAGCACGGGGCTCAGAAAAAACTTCTCCGCGCGGTTTCAGGACAGAGCTGCTTACGTGCAAACAGGTTACGGGCAAACAGGGTTATAATCGTATTATACCCTGTAATCTCTTTGTAATTTATTTATATATGAAAACAGGAGCGTGTAAAAACGTGAAACTTACTCGAAGGTATAGGTAGGTTACAGGGAGGTTACAGGATGTATAACGTGGTTATAACCTCCTGAAATCCTCCCTGTAACATGTTTGCAGGTTACAGACGTACGCAGCTCTGCGTACGTCTTATGTACGCAAATTTGGGTGCGGCTTCGAGCCGGGCGTAATAACAATCGCGAACGCGGAGCAGCGCCGCGGACTTGCCGAGTTTGACTTAAGGTAAATTTGTGTTTTTTTATGTAGTCTATGTTATTAATCACTTCCTGCTAGGGCTGCCAAATTTAAGTCAGCCTATATTGATATTGGGCTCTTTCAATTTTTATTTTATTTGAAATGACTTTTAAAAAATTTGTTCAAATTAGACTCAGGGTCTGTTTGGGGTAGTTGTAGCTTATCCAACTTCTGCTGATAAGCAGCTTATCCTGATATTCTACTGATGACCAGCTGATCCGGATAAGTTGTCTAGTTGTTTGGTTAGTGCGTTTGGAAAACAGGTGATTCTGAAAAATTGATCATTCTGCCCCTGTTCTGAATAAGTTGTTTAACTGTTTGGTTAATGCATTTTGTAAACAGCTTATTTGTAAATTTTTATAGTTTAATGAATAATGTGTGCAGAAGAATTTGTTATTTTCTCAACAAAATTTAAGAAAAATATTCAGACAAGAAAAAACAAGAAAGTTGACTTATATTTATATAACTAAAACATATCTGATTACATCAAACTAACATGTTACACATACAAAAGTCAAATGCACCAGCACATACTACTACAAAGTATAATAAGAGCTCATAAAAAAGAAAAAATAACATGTTAAAATAACAAGTAAAAATATGATAATGTTAACTTTATAATGTAGTAGCATATCACGGCCCATGTCACCTACATCTGACACTCCAAAACCTTGAGCAAACCTGTCTGACTGCGATATCGTAGAAACGGAAGAACTCGAACCACATGTGGCGTTCTCCCGTTGTGGTACTATTGAACTCCTAGCAGCTGTATCCAATTGGGATATCGTAGAAATAGTTCCACTGTTGGCCCACCTGAAGAATTTGTAGTCGTCCGGTCTTTGTCCCTACCGCGAGCACCTGTAGAATTATTGTCCGTAGTTATGCGTCTGTCGTGACATGAATAGCATTGACGGTAGCCCACATCGGCACATCATTTGCCTTGACTTCCCTGAATACATCGAGCTCATTGTCCTGTAATTATTTTAAAAAGCGTAGATCAGTCAAAAACTAGAGGGAATAAAAAAAAATCAACTTACCAAAGTGTGGAAGCAATGATTGCAACAGAGTTCTTTGGTCATCCAAGGTGCTCCACTATTATATGAATAAAAACAATAAACATAAAAAAGCAAGGGGGCAAGGTTTGATCTCCTGGAAGGTAATGTTGTAAACAAACCAATCTCTCGAACAACTATATTGAAAAAAAAATTGGGGAATGCCCTTAAATGTAAATTTTTTGTTTGAACAATTAGCAGCCATTGCCACAACTTCCAGGCCAAAAGATACATTTGCAGTTTGTACGAATTGGCATCCTTCATCATCCATAAATTGAATGTTTTGAGTGTTATGTATGTAAACATAATTAAATAGAACCTGAGAGAAAGAGCATTGATTTTAAACTAAAATTACTGAATTGGCATCTTTTAGCAGCCACAAATCCAAGCCTTTTTTTTCAATAACATAACACAAGCTATTTTCTCCTCTGAATAAACCCGCTAATAAAATGCTTTGAGTGCCATGTATAGAAACAACTCAATATTTCAATGCATACCACGTGATTCTTATGTATTAACATATTTAACACCTATATTTAAAAATTGAAATGCACCTTAATGTAGAAGTCACGACATATAAGCCAAGGCATATAGAAGACACAACATATCAACTGAAAACCAAATAGGTACACTTACAATTAGAAGCAAGTAAACTGAACAGTAAACCAACTAATTTTAAACATATGTTAAAGCTACCACCACAATTCTTGGGTTCCCTCACCACAATTTTTGGGTTCCCTCATCAAAGAAATGACTTTGTGGTTAAACGGTAAACCAACCATTTATAAACAAGCTTAAACAGCAAACATACTGGGTTCCCTCACTCAGATTTGAATATTCAACCTCCTTTTTGAAGAACAGAAATCATACCACCACAATTCCTGCATATTTACAAATCTAACACCCAAAGTTTGATATATAAACAACAAACATACTTTGTGGTTACCATGTGATTCTTATGTATTAACATATCTAACACCTATATTTAAAAATTGAAATACATCTTAATGTAGAAGCCACGATATATAAGCCAAGGCATATAGAAGTCACGGCATATCAACTGAAACCAAGCATGTACACTTACAATTTGAAGCAAGTCAACTTAAAAACACTTTTGAATGTCTAAGCAAGACAAATTGGCTGACATGCGCCACTTTATTTTCATGAGAATTGAGTGGTATGTATGTAAATGCGCCATTTTATTGCTTAACAAATCCATAATAATCCATATCATTCAAAGCAAGGAAATAAAGACAATGCAGAAAAAAAAAATTGATAGCCTTCCAATACAGGAAATGCATCAACTCCATAAATTGATAGCCTTCCAATACAGGCGATGCATGAACTCCATAAATGTTTGCCCAGGTTCAATTGAACGACTGCCATTATATTGCATTTAGATGAGAAGCAAAGAAATAAAACATAATTGAATTAAAGTCATTTCATACCAATCACAATCTCCAACAACAACAATGCAATCAAGTCATTGTTAAAATGCTCAAGAAAGATAAAAATTCCCACAATTTAAATACCATAGTAATGAAGACATGAAGTATAACAGGTATGCCACCATCTAATAACATAGCTTTAACATGAAGAAAATAATATGTGAAATTTGAGCTAAGCATATGTGCACGTCACCATTAAAAGTCATCTATAGCATAGGTTTAATATGAAGGAAATAATAAAACATAATTGAAAGACATAATATGTAATCAAATCTAAATGCCTAGGTTTATGTCATTTGTTATTTGCTCTCTCAAACTCGCCATCTCTGAAGCGCCTTCACCATCTGGGGTTTGTGACTCAGGTGAATCAATATCAATTTGTGGGATAGAACGTTCAACGTGGTATTCAAATGTCTCGGGTGGTATTTGCAATGAATCTTCTTCTATAATGGCAAACTCTGCATCTGTCTTGGAATGATGTCGTCTAATGAAGTTGTGTAGTGTCATTGTTGTCACTACAATCTGGACTTGTTTTGTAAATGGATAAGTTGACATATCACGCAGAATTACCCATTTCTTCTTCCAAACTCCGAATGATCTATTGATCACACCACACAAGGATGAATGTCTTTTGTTAAAAATTTCTTTCTTTCCTGGTGCAACCCCGTTCGATCTCTCGAAATTAGGTATATGATATTTTGTATTTGGATATGGCTTCAAATATCCCCTTTGAAAAGGATATCCGACATCTACTAAGTAGTACTTACCTGAGTAAGGTTTTCTTTCATTTAGAAATTTTAAAGTAATTAGGATGGTCAAAAGCTAAGCATGATTGTCATACCTGGTGGTGGATAAGAGAAATCATATTTTCTGTTGCTAGTAGCAAACTTGAAAACGCGGCTGTCGTGTGCGCTACCTTCCCATCCAGCCATCACATATGTGAAACATATATTGAAATCACAAACAACCATTATATTTTGTGTTGGTGATCTGCATCGTCCAATCTATGCAACTTTCTCTATGCCAGAAAGACGTGCGTCGACATGTGTTCCGTCAATAGCTCCGATACAATCCTGGGATGAACGAATTAATCAATAATAAAATCATATGTGTGAAATTTTATTAACTAACATATAAATATGGGAAGCACCTTAAAAAACGACATATAACTTGGGTCATTCACAATATATGTGAGGATGGACTGGAATATTGGGTCCTCTGGTTTGACTATTTAACGGGCTAGACTCAGTAGTGCATTCAACCCAGCTGAGAAATATCTACTTATGGTTTCTGAGGAATGTTGAAACTGTTCCATAGCTCCTCTCATCGATTCATTCTAGGCCAAAATGTAGAGTGTTATTAGCAACACCTCTCGGATGTTGTTCTTCATGATCCTTGCAGTCTGTGGAGGGTCTGAAGTTCATTTAGGAGGTCAAGAAAAATTACTTTTGTCATACAAAACATATTTGCAAAACGTGTCAGGTGACTNATTATCTAGTCATCAAGTTTAAGAGTTCTAGTTTTCTATTCATTTCAAGAATGACTATATGTTACAATATTAAGTCATTTAGAATATTCAAATGATAGGAACTTCATGAGAACTCTACTAGTAAAAGACCTATTCCATAAATATAAGTTGTATTTAAGTTTTCCCTTTAGGTATGTCCAGTGAAGCCAATTTTTGATTAGGCATATCCTCAAGCTTCTCCTCACTTCCAGGTTGTTTTTCTTTCTTTTTTCTTTTTCATTTGGATTGTTTTCAATCCTATATATTTTTCTTTTTTTTTCAGGGATTGTTTTCAATCCTTACTTTTTCCTTTTTCAAGTGAGGATTACTATATCTGGATAGCCTTCAATGATTTTGAACTTCACTTTTCTTTCCTAAATTTGAAACTCAAAGCATTCCTTTACCTTATAAATATTTCATAGTTTTTACATCATTGAG
>JXCR01085887.1:0-35305 GCA_002079205.1 Phalaenopsis hybrid cultivar | reverse complement strand
CGCCTGCCACTCCCACTACTCCCTCCTCTGAGAGCTAACAATCTTGCATCAGTTTCCAATCAACTAGATCAAGTTGGTGATTTTAATATGTCACATTTAAATCTCTAATTCTGCATCCAACAAAGTATATTTCTCTATTTATTTGCACTCATGTCCATGGATGAAATACTCCCCTATGAAATCAAATGTGATTCTCTCTATGTTGTAGAAATCATAGCCTTTTTGGAACATATGCTTCTTAACATATTTTAACATTTCAATTAGCCGAATCGAAAAGTAAATAAAGATCGGAGTTCAAATCATCATAGATTATTAACATTTGAAACCATAGAAAATAAAATTACTTCTTTGAAAAATCATATTTCAAAGTAGGGAGAAGGATAAAGAAAACTACTAAGAATTCATGAGAAGGATACGACAAAACATGGATTTCATATATAAAAATAAGTTTATAAAAAAAAAAATAAAAGACACAACTTATCTCACAATCTATCCCAAGAAAATCCATAGAAGTTCTCTTCAAGTCTTTCTCTCTTTACAAGCACTCTCAATTCTCTCTTAGAAGTGTAGTGAAGAAGAAATCTTTTACATTCTCTCTCCTCTTATAACCCTAGAAAAAAATCTCCAAGCCCTTAAATTTCTCTCTCTATCTCTTCCTCTTGCCTTTCATGCCAACCCCCTTTCACGTCACAAACTCCTTGAAGTCTTCTTCTTTTATTTTGGGCAACCTCCTTTCAAAAGAAATTCAAAATTCTCTCCAAAAGTAAACTCTTTTGAATTCAAAAGATGTGTCATTTGATCCAAGAGACATATCCCTTCATAAAAGAATCTTCCAAAGTGTTTGGACGTATTGAATTACTCCAAAAGGTATTTAGAACAAGTTTTCCTTTGAAAATCCATGCAAAATTTTTCTCAAACCGCCTTAATCTGCAAAAAGTCGTCTCTCGTGCATCATATGTCAAATATTGTGCATCATGCCCCAAGGCTCTGTCAAACGGTGCATCATGCACCAGATTCCCAAAATTCACTATTTTGGCTCCAATTTTTTTTCCTTTATGCTACTTTTGCTCCTAATTTATAAAAATTATATACCAGCAACAAAAACACAAAAATATCCTTCTTTAAAGTGCAATATCACCAAAATATGCATAAAATATATACTAAAAAAACATGTTTGTTTTGGTGTATCAAAATTCAATCCAAATGGTGTTATGGATATCAAGGATCTGAAAAAATGATAGAGTTTTTAAAGTAAATTGACATAGGTGAAATCCTTACTTTGATGGAAGTAGATCTATATATAATGAAATTTTAATGTTGGGTCAACCCGAGTGAGCAGTGAATATGTCGGGCTGACTATTTAAACCAAGCGCTTTGTGGGAGGCAACTCATAGTTATTTGAGTGGATTAATTTTGGTTTGTTGAGATTTTATTGTATGTATTTTCTTGATTGTATTTTATGTTGGAGAGTCACACATGTTATGTTACTACTTAAAAAGCTTTATTTCAAGACCTATGAGATGTTAGGATGTGTATTTGGACCTAAGGTGAACTAGCGTTCAGTTGTGCACTAGCACTTAGGCATCAAGATCTGATGCCTAGGCTCCAACACACAGAGAGCATGGCGCCTAGGCACCCAAATTTGGCGCTTAGGCGCCACAGTTACTGAATTGCGATTATGGCAGCTTCTCAGTTTTTATGAAAATTTTGTCCATTAAAAACCTTAAAAATTTTCATTTCATTTTGTTCTTCATCAATTAGAGGGTTATGGAAGTGAAGGAAGTCTTGAGATGTCATCACATTTCAAGATTCATGGATTTTATTGCTCTGGCGATTTCAACTCATGGAGATTTTGATAAAAAAAAATTTCATAAGCAAGGATGTGCAAAGGCTTCATGATAGAACTCTGGTAAAGAAGAAGTTGATTATAGAAAGAGGATTTATCATGCCGAGCGGTTAGGTAGAGGCAACTATAGCGCAAAGTTGATGGGAAGAGTTTTTTTACACCAATGTCATTGTTGTTATCTCTATCGTGAAGGAATTCTATTCAAATCTTCATGGATTAAATCATGGATTGGTTTATGTTCGAAGTAAGTTAGTACCTTTTGATACACCAAAATAATATACTATTTTAAGTACCTATTTTAAGCATATTTTTGGTGATATTTCATTTTAAAGAATGATATTTTTGTATTTTTGTTGCAAGTATCATTTTTAGGAATTTGGAGCAAACATGACAAAAAAAACAAAATTTAGAGCAAAAAGAACCAGTTTTGCATTATGGGGCATCATGCACCAGATCGGTGCATCATGCACCAAAATCCAAAGAGTTATTGCATGATGTGCCAGATCGGTGCATCATGCGCCAGGGACAACTTTTTCAAATTAAGGTAGTTCAAGACAAATTTTGTGTGATTTTTTAAAGGGGTGCTTGTTCTACACACCTCATGGAGTAATTCAATGCATCTAGACACTTTGGAAGATTCTTTTATGAAGGGATATGACTCTTGGAATCAAATGACACATCTTTTGAATTCAAAAGAGTTGACTTTTGGAGGAAATTCTTTCAAGTGAGGCAACCCAAATTGAAGGAGAAGACTTCATAGAGTTGAGAGAGGCTTTGGTGAGTGATGTGAGAAACAAAGAGAGAGAAAGTGGTGTGAGTTAGAGAGAGAGAGAGAGAATCAGTTTTTCTTTGTTGCATTTCTAAGAGAGAAGTGGGAGTGATTTTAAAGAGAGAAAGGCTTCGAGAGAAATTATAGGGATTTACTTGGGAAGGATTGTGAGATAAGTTGTACATTTATTTCTTTTCTTTTTGTAAACTTGTTTTTATATATGAAATTCATGTTTTCTCGTATCCTTCTCATGAAATCTGAGTAGTTTTCTTTTTCCTTCTCCAAACTTTGAAGATATAGTTTTGTGACGAATAGATTTTGTTTCCTATAGTACTAAATGATAATAATTTGTGATGATTTGAACTTCAATCTCCATTTAATTTTGATATGGCCAATTGAAATGTTAAAACTTGTTGAGAAACATATGTTCTTAAATGAGATATGATTTCTACAATATAGGAGAATCACATTTGATTTTATGGGAGAGTATGTCATTCATGAGATTGGGTGCAAATAAATAGAGAAATATACTTTTGTTGGATGCTGAATTAGAGATTTTAATGTGACAGATTAAAACTCCCAATTTGGTTAAGTTGATTGGAAACTAATGCGAGATTGATAACCCTCAGGGGAGGAAGTCGTGGGAGCTCTGGACTGGCAGTCGTTGTCCTCTCAACCTAACCACGGAATTAAGGACCAAACTGTGGATTAGACAATATTATTTATAGCACTTGGAAGAGGGTAAAAAATAGAATTGATCCTATTTGGCGCAAAACAGTTTTTACATATATTTTTTCAATTCATTTCAATTTCTTAATAAACCATATACTCATTGTAAAGGGCAATGATGCTTTCTTAAATTTAAATTTTCCATCACGACAAAAATTTTATTTAATTTTTGTAATTTTACTTTTGAAAGTATATCATTTACTTTAGTTTAATTTTTATAATCTTACATCTGCATTTTAATTAGCTTTCACCTGAGTAGTCAATTTTCAAACTTTGCACTTTACTTTTATATTTTGTTTTGTTTTTATTATAAAATAATTTTCATAATTTACTTTACAATTTTCCAACTCTCCAGTGGGATCGATATCTAAGACTCCATTAGAGTCATTTATTATTTGAACAATACGTATATTTGCATTGATATTAAAAGAGATTTGGCAGTTTCAAAAGATTTTTAAAAGATAAATTGTTTTTATAAAAAGTAATTTTTTGGGATTATATTGCATATTATTATAAATCTGCATGCATCAAGATTTTGGCGTGCTTGAGTAGTGTCAACTTCTTAATATTTGCATATATAAATCTTGTGTCAAGTTTTTAGCGCAGTTGCCGGGGAAGTAATGGAAAATATTAATATTTTATTTTATTTTATTTCAAAAAAAATAAAAAATTAAAAAGAGTGTTCGTATTTTAGTTTGAATATTTTCTTATTTAAGTGTGTTTTCTTGTTTTTAATTACCTGTTTTAGTTTATTTATGTGTAGTGTAAGATCTGAAAATTCAGTCACTTACGACCCTGAGTTAGAAAGAACTGTTAGAAAAATTCAAAAATAACAAAAAAGAAAGATCAGTTTAGCAAAATGGCTTGTAATTTAAACAATTTCAGAAATAAAAATGAACATCATCAATATAGTTCTAAAAGATAAACTATTTTTTAAAAAAGTAATTTTTGTTGGAATTATNTCATTGTAAGGGGAAGGATGCTTTCTTAAATTTGAACTTTCGGTCAACAAAAATTTCACTTAATTTTTGTAATTTTACTTTTGAAAGTTTAGTTTCAGAGTTAGTTAACTTTGTTTTTCAACTGCATTATAAATGACATTCACTTTAGTGGTTAATATTCAAACTTTGCAGTTTACTTTTGTTAGTTTAAATTATAAATATAATATATGAACTATTTACAAGCATTTCCAACTTCTCCGTTAGATTGATATCTAGGACTCCATTAGAGCCCTTTATTACTTGAACAATACGTATACTTGCGTTATTTTTAAATGGGGATTTTGGCAGCTTAAAAAAGTTTTTAGTATAAGCGATTTTTATTAAAATTACTTTTGTTTGGATTACATTGCATATTTATTATTATATTTGCAGTGTGTACTTTGTAATATTAAAAAATAATTATAAAGTTAACACACTAAATCTGCCTGCATCAATTTTTGGCACCGTTTTCGGGGAAGTAACGAAAAATAGTAGTAGTAAGTTATTTTGTTTTTATTTTAAAAACTAAAAAAAAAAACAAAAAGAGAGTTTGTAGTTTAGCTTGAACATTTTCTTATTTAAGTGTGTTTACTTATTTTTAATTACTTATTTTATTTGTTTATGCGTAGTGTAAGATATGAAAATTTAGTACCTTACGATTTTGAATTAAAAAGAACTATTAGAAAAATTCAAAAACAACAAAAAAGATAGATCATATTAGCAAAATGGCTTGCTGTTTGAGTAATGCTGCAAAAGAAAATGAACATCATCAGAGACCTTTAAGAAATTATGTTAATCCTACTAAAATGAAATTCATTTGAGTATACAAAACCCTATTGTAGCTGCCAATTCATTTGAGCTTAAACATATTATTATCGAAATGGTTCAAAACAATCAATTTAGGGGAACACCAACTAAAGATANTGGAATTATATTGCATATTTATTATAAATATGTCTGCATCAAGTTTTTGGCATCGTTGAGTGGTGTCAACTTTAAATTTTTGCATATATAAATCTTGTGTCAAGTTTTATTGCGCTGTTGTCGGGGAAGTAACGGAAAACATTAGTATTTTATTTCAAAAAAAATGAAATAAAATAAGAGTGCTTGTAGTTTAGTTTCAACATTTTCTTATTAAAGTGTGTTTGGTTGTTTTTAATCACCTATTTTAGTTTGTTTATGCATAGTGTGAGATCTGAATAATTTAGTCCCTTACGACTCTGAGTTAGAAAGAACTGTTAGAAAAATTCATAAATAAGAAAAAGAGAAAGATTAGTTTAGTAAAATGGCTTGCAAATTAAATTGTGTTGGAAAAGAAAATGAACATCATTAGAGACCTTTAAGAGATTAAGCAAATCCTATAGCATATGAAATTCATTTGAGTATACAAAATCTTGTTGTAGCTGCCAATTCATTTGAACTTGAACCTGAAAAAAATCCAAATAGTTTAAAACAATCAGTTTGGAGGAACACCTACTGAAGATCCTAATTTACACCTTGCTAGTTTTCTAGAATTGTGTGCTACATTTAAATATGATGGAGTGTCAAATGATGTCGTTAGACTTAGACTTTTTCCTTTTTCATTAAGGGATAAAGCTAAGATGTGGTTAAACTCATTAGCACCTGGAACTATCAGAATATTGGGAGATTTATCACAAAATATCTTATCTAAATATTTCTTACCTTCAAAAACTGCTAAGCTTAAAAATGATATCACATTTTTTTTCAGTTTGAAGGCGAATCAATTTATGAAGCCTAGGAAAGATTTAAAGATCTCTTTAGAAAGTGTCCACACCATGCATTGCCAAATTGGTTAATAATTCAAACTTTTTATAATGAGTTGGTTTGATCTCTTAGATTAATAATTGATGTTGCTGCTGGTGGATCATTAAAATCAAAATCATTCGATGAAGCATATTCATTAATTGAAGAGATGAAAATTAATAATTTTTAATGGCCCACTAAAAGGGTAAATCCAAAAAGAGTAGCTAATATATATGATTCTGATGTTATATCTATTTTAGCTGCCCAAATATTTGTTATATCAAAGAAGATAGATCATTATACAATGAATTATTTTCAGATAGCACCTGTTCTTGATGAAAACTCATTGGGACTAATGATAGAATCTCAATCTTCTTATGAGACTTTAAATGCAATAAACAATTTTTCTAATAATCCTAATGCCAATTATTATAATCCCGGTTGGAAAAATCATCCAAATTTTATCCATAATGTGGAAACAACATTGTGAACCCATTTGGAAACTCCAACAATCAAGGGAACCGAGTTTATGAACCTTATTACCCCCCCCCCCCAGATTTTACTAATTTGAAGAGTAAGGCAAAAAATTTATCAATGGAAAAATTGATATTGCAAATGGGTAGTCAATTACAAAATCAAGGATCTGCTATCAGAAACATAGAAAATCATTTAGGATGTATTGCTACTGCACTTAGCAATTGATCTCCAGGAACATTTTCTAGTAATGTTGAAGTAAATCCTAAAGATCAGAACAAAGAGAAAATTAATGTTATTCAACTGAGAAGTGAAAAACATTAGAAAACAGAGTTCAACAAGAAGTTAAAGTTGAAAAAAATAAGGTGGAAAATGAAAAATCTGGTGAAGATTTTCATTTTGAAGCAGAAAATCCTATTAAGCCAATGAAAATCACTGTAGAAAGACCACCACCTCCATTTCCTCAAAGATTAAAGAAAAAACATAGAAATAATCAATTTTTGAAATTTTTGGAAATATTGAGGATATTAATGATAAACATTCCATTTTTTAAGGCTTTGGAACAAATGTCAAGCTATGTGAAGTTCATGAAGGATATACTTAATAAGAAAAGGAAGTTTGTAAATAATGAGATTGTTACACTCAGGGAAGAGTGTAGCACTATAATTCAGAAAAAGCCTCCTAAAAAACTTAATGATCCTGGAAGTTTTACAATTCCTCGTGCTATTGGCGAACGATTTTATGAAAAAAACTTTATGTGATTTAGGAGTCAGTATTAATCTTATGTCATTATCAATCTTCATAAGGTTGGCCTTAGAAAATATTTCACTTACAACTGTAACTCTGTAGTTAGTTGATCGTTCGATTACCTATCCTAAAGGAGTTACAGAAGATGTTTTGGTAAAATTCAATAATTTTATCTTTCATGTGGACTTTATTGTATTAGATATGGAGGAAGATAAAGAAATTCATATCATTTTAGGAAGACCATTCCTAGCAGTGGAAGAGCTTTGATAGATGTGCAGAAAAGAGAACTATCTATGAGAGTTAATGATCAAGAGGTTACAATATTGCAAAATCAATGAGATACCTTGCAAAAGAGCATGACATTGAATGCTTCAGAATGGATATTAATGAATATTTAAGCCATCAAGATTTCAAGAAAACATTTAAAAGAGAATTTAAAAAGGAGTATATGGAATATCAAGAAGAGGATAGAATTCAAGATGAATCTATGGAGGTGAGTAAAGACGATATGGATTATGTTCAATAAATATTTAAAATGTTAGATCCTACAGAAAGTAATAAGAATTTGATTGCATCTATTGAGAAACCCCCTGAACTAGAACTGAAAACACTTCCTACACATTTAAAGTACGCATTTCTAAGAGATTTATCTACATTACCTATTATAGTATACTCAGAATTAACTGATATGCAAGAACAACAGTTGTTCGAAACTTTGAAAAGATATAAAAAAGCTTTTGGATGGACATTAGCTGATATTAAAAGAATTAATCCTTCAATTTGTATGCGTAGAATCTTATTATAAGATAACATAAACCAAGAGTTGGTCCTCAAAGGAGATTAAATCCTATGATGAAAGAAGTAGTAAAGAAAGAAATTTTAAAATGGTTAGATGTTGGAATAATTTATCTTATTTCAGATAGTGCTTGGGTTAGCCCAATTCACTGTGTTCCAAAGAAAGAAGGTGTGACTGTAGTGATAAATGATCAAAATGAATTGATATCAATATGAAAATTCATTGGTTGGTGAATCTGCATAAATTATAGAAAATTAAATTCTACTATCAGGAAGGATCATTTTCCTTTACCCTTCTTGGATCAGATGTTGGATAGATTAGCTGGGCATAAATATTTTAGTTTTCTTGATGGATATACCAGTTATCATCAAATATATATTGCTCTAGAGTATTAAGAGAAAACAACATTTACTAGTCCTTATGAAACTTTTGCGTTTCTCCAAATGCCTTTGGATTATGTAATGCACCTGCAACATGTCAAAGATGTATTGTGTCAATTTTCATTGATTTGATTGAAAAAGGGATTGAAGTCTTTATGAATGATTTTTTGTATTTGGAACTTCATTGGAAATATGTCTAAATCATTTAGAGAAAGTTCTAGAATGTTTTAAAAAGACTAATCTCTTATTGAACTTAGAAAAATGTCAATTTTTAGTTGCAGGAGGATTTGTGCTTGGACATAAAGTTTCAGAAAACGACATGGAAGTAGATCCTGTAAAAATACAGGTTATATCAAACCTACCTCTACCTACCTTAGTAAGAGGAGTTAGGAGCTTTTTAGGACATGTTCGATTTTATAGGAGATGCATTAAAGATTTTTCAAAAATTACTAAACCTTTATGACAACTTCTGAAGAAAGATACAAAATTTGACTTTAATCAAGATTGCCTTAAAGCCTTTGAAACATTAAAGGAAAAATCGATCACTGCTCCTATAATTGTTTGACCTAATTGGGAGAAACCTTTTGAATTAATGTGTGATGCTAGTGATTATGCAATTGGAGCTATTTTAGGGCAGAGATATGATAAGGATTTTAAAGTTATATAATATGCTAGTAAGATACTTAATGATGATCAAATTAATTCCAACACCACTAAAAGAGAGTTATTAGCTATTGTGTATGTTTTTGATAAGTTTAGATCATATCTGATTGGAGCTAAATGTGTTGTGCATACTGACCATTCAGCTATTAAATATTTGATGCAAAAGAATGATGTTAAACCAAGATTAATTAGATGGGTACTTCTGATGCAAGAGTTTGATTTTTTAGTAATCAATAGGAAAGGGATTGATAATCAAATTGCTGATCATTTATTAAGGCTAGAACAAGAAGAAATACTGGATATGGAAAAATAAGTTAATAAAACTTTTCCTGATGAACGACTTTATGTTGTAAAAGGATGGGAAATACCTTGGTATGATAATATTGTAAATTGTATTGTTAGTGGTATTTTACCATGTGGATTAATAAAACAGCAAGAAAAAAATTCATTCATGATGCAAAATCATATTTTTGGGATGATTCATATTTATATAATCAATGTAAAGATTTAATGATGAGACGATGTGTACCTTATAAAGAAGTTCAAGCGATTATTCAAAAATGTCATGATTCTGAATTTGAAGGACACTTTGGGAATGATAGAACTATTCATAAAATTTTACAATTTGGATTTTATTGGCCTACTCTATTTTGAGATGTTAATATATATATTAAAACATGTGATCGGTGTCAGAGAGTAGGTAATATTTCAATAAGAGATGAAATGCCTCTAAATTTTAATTTGAAAATTGAAAATTTTTTTACGCATGGGGATGGGATTTTATGGGACCATTTATACCCTCATTCAGATATATCTACATATTGATTGTAGTGGATTACGTTTCAAATTGGATTGTAGCAATCACTTTATCTCGATGTGATGCTCGGAGTGTTTCAATATTTTTAACTAAAAATATTTTTACAAGATATGGAATGCAGAGAGCAATCATTATTGATGGAGGATCTCATTTTAAAAACGCAACAGTTACAAAATTGGTGGAAAAATATAATATAATGCATAAAATTGTATCTACTTATCATCCCCAGACCAGTGGGTTACCAGAAGTATTTAATCATGCAATTAAGAGAATTTTGTAAAAGAGTGTTAATCCTAGTAAAAAGGATTGGTCTACTAGATTAGATATAGCATTATGGGCCTATAGGACAGCCTATAAGACACCTATAGGAATGTTCCCTTATAGATTAATTTTTGGGAAAACTTGTCACTTGCCTGTTGAATTGGAGCATAAAGCTTATTGGGCTATAAAAGACATCTATTTCAATTTAAAAGAAGCTGGTGAGAAAATATTATTGCAATTGAATGAGCATGCGGAAATTAGGAATGAATCTTACGATAATGTGAGGATTTATAAGGAAAAGATGAAAGAATGGCATGATCGGAAGATAATAAAAAGAGAATTTGAACCTGGATAGGAAGTTTTATTATACAATATAAGATTAAAATTATTTCCTAAAAAATTGAAGTTTAGGTGGAAAGGGTCATTCAAAGTTATAAAAGTCTATCCTTATGGGGCAGTTAACATTGAAGACCCCAATACTGTAGGATTATTTAAAGTGAATGGGCACAGATTGAAATCATATTTTGATGGTCAAAGACCAGATTTTAAAGAGACAGTAATGTTAGGTCACTCAGAATAAGACTGTGATTGTCGGGTTGACGACATTAAACAAAGCGCTTTGTGGGAGGCAACCCATTTATATCGTTGGTTAGTTAGTTTTTTAGTTTGTTTTGTTTGAGATATTTCACATATATTTATGTTCATGTCCTTATGTAGCCCGTATATTTGATAAATATTTAGAAACATCTTTATTTGCCTAATTTTATGGAAAATTTTAGAATTTATTGGATCGAAATTGAAACGGCGAAAATTCTAGAACTTGTGCATGATGCGTTAGATTGGCACAAGATGCGCCACTTTCTAGAGATCTGGTGCATGATGCGGCAGATCGATGTATGATGCGCTACAGGTTTGAAAATGTTTAAAAAGTGTCAAATGACAATTTTTTACGGTTTTTGGCAGTTTCTTCGTTATATAACTCCTAAAAATTGACTCCAAACCACACTTTAGGGGGGGATGATAGAAGAGTCACCACTTTTCAATTTTTGTGGCTTCCCACTGTAGAAACACCGCTAGATTTGGAATTTTCAATCGGAGAAAGTTCATCAGTTTTGATGCACAGAAACTAAATGATCTAGTTCTAATGAAGAAGAGGCTTATCAAAGAAAGAGGATTTGTAAATCGAGGATTCAACATGCCAAATACTCGAGTAAAAGAAACTATTGCGCAGAGGTTTTGGGAAGTCCTTTGCTACACTACTGCTGCTGTTGTTGTTCCTATAGTAAAAGAATTTTATGCAAATCTTCATGGGATATACCAAGGAATGATTTATCTATGAGCAAGGTTTATGCAATTCACTCCTTTAAGAATAAAAAAGATGTTTATGATTGAAAATGTGTCTATGTGTCATTATGCAAACTTTGCCCCTACCAGAGAGAATATGAATGAACTCTACCGCTACCTTACAGATGAAGATGCTAATCGGGAGACCAAAGAGGATGGAAATGTAAGTTTTCCTTTGTCATTTTTAAATCCAATTTCAAAATTCTGACACTTCTTCATTTCATCGAAATTACTGCTTACCATGAAAATTAGTAGGGTCACTTAGGAGAGTGTCATTCTAAAATATTGTATTCAAACCAAAAAACCTATTGATGTTGGAGCTATTATTGTGAAATCAGTTTTGAGTTTGATTTTGAAAGGATCTGCAACTAGACTGGGACATCCATCCACTATTTTCCTACTTTCCAGTCAATTGCAAGTACCTTATGAAACTTAGGAAAAAGAGTTACTTCCTTGGAAGCCGATGGATCCATAAGTCTACTGCAACTGTATTGGAATGGGAGATGAAAATGATATGAATGTACTAATGGATCAAGGATCTTAGAATTCATCACATGTTCAGCCTTACTTCAACTTGAGTGCACTTTTAAAGAGGATCAAGAAGATAGAAAAAGATGTGCAGAATCTCATGCACGTGCTTGGAAATATTACTGAATTGCTAGATCATCTAGATTGGAGACTGAAGGAACATTTTGAACTTACAGGGCGTATTGAAGATGGATTGATACGTATGTTCAAGAAACATGATTGGATTGAGGAGGAAAATTCAACTGATGAATTTCCATTTTGAACATTCTACAATTTGCATGTGCACTACCAATCAATGGGAGATATCCAGGTGGACGACAGTGAAGATGATGTATGATCTTAATTTATGCATGGAATGTTTTGGTAGTACTTTTTGTTTTAGTCTGTTGTGTTGGATTGCATTTCCTTAATAATGAACAATATATATGTATAGGTTTTGAATTTTTATGTTTAGATTTCAGTGTTAGGATTTTTGTTTGCTTTAGAACACTGAATTTAATGTTTGTTGGCTTGAAAAAGGTTAGTTTGTAATATCATGGATTTTATATGTAAATGTAAGTTTTGTGTTGTTTCTGATAGTATGGTGTTATTTTGATGTTTATATATGCTTAGAAAGGTTTATTTGAGTCAAATAGAGGTTGATGTAAAGTGGTACGGAGCAGATTTCCATAGAAACTAAAATCTTGAAAATTTTAGCTCTAGCGCATGATGCGCTAACTTACAGAGTCTTGGCACATGAAGCGCCAAAGGTCCGAACACGCTATATTGCCTAGAAAACTATGAAATCTTACAAAAAAAACTCCATTTTTATTACTTGAGTCATCTTCTACCTCAAGACGTTGGTCTAGGGCACACATTGTGGGAGAAAGAGAAGGATTCGGAGGCTAAAAACTATAGATTTCATCTTCTCTTGGTAAGAGCTTCACTTTAACTTAAAAATTTTTTATTTTCACCATGAGTTTTGGAAGAACCAAAAATTAGGATTTTTTATGAAAATACTTAAAGAAAAATCATGGTGAAAAGTTTCTTACCAAAGAACCTTGCTTGAGGAGTTAGATTTTTATCTAGTACTTTATTTGGACTATATTTGGATTTTCATAGAATTTTCAAATGGCTCTCCGAGTTAAGAGAGGAAGGCCATCTGAGGACTTCAATGCACAAAGATTTGTTAGTTTCAAAGCCCAACTTAGTTACAATACTCAGATGGAGACCAAAAGATTGATCCAAGAGCGGGCGTTTGCAAACCCGGGTGGCGAGGTCGAGAGAATGATTCTTGTCAGGAATTGGGAAAGATTCTACTACTTCGCTACCATAGCAATTCTCTCGATGGTTCAGGAGCTTTATGCAAACCTGAGATTCACTACTGAAGATTACATCCTAGTTAGAGGTAAACAAGTTGAATTTACTTCTGATCGGATCAATTCTTTTTATGGGCTTAAAAACGTATATCATGACGAATCTGCTACATTTGTGATGATTGATTCATCATTGGAGGAAGTGATTTCATTTTTTATTGATAGAAGAGGGGAATGGAAGATTAATAATAACAAGATAGTTAACTTCTGTGCTTCCATGTTAACTATTCAGTCAAAAATATGACACCGCTTCATTTCTGTCAAACTATTGCCAACAAATCATTTGGCCGATGTTCCTAAAGATAGAGTTGTACTCAACTATTGCATTCAGAACATGAAATAAATAGATGTGGGTGCACTTATAGTTGATAGTGCTCGAAGTATTGTTGGTAGTTCTACAACTGGAGAATTGGGATACCCTCTCTTGGTTTTCACTCTATGTGAACAATCAGGAGTAGAATCCCATAGAAATGAATAGAGATTGCAGCCACAAAATCTGATTGGGAGACATATGATTCAAAGAGTAGCATCATTTGTTGGATCTAGAAGTAGAAGAAGGGATAAGCCCTCTACATCTGCTCCAAGGGCATCTACTTCTAGCTCGGTATCATTTGAAGGTATTATGGACCAACTGATGATTCAACATGTGGATATAATAAATATTCAAACTTAGTTGGGAGAGATAGGAGCAAGGAATGCATATAATGATGAATATTAGTAGAGGAGAGTTCAACACGATATTGATTTTGAAAACACTATAAGAAGACACCTTATGCGTGAACCTAATGTGGACTTTTCTGCTTGCCTCAGTTTCACTCCCTATACTCCCATTCATGATGATGAAGAAGAAGAAGAAGAATTAGATGATGAAGAGGAAGGAGATGAATATTGATGTTTTATGAGTTTAGTTTAGTTTATCTTGATTTGTATTTATTGTTTTGTTGGTATTAGGATGTACTTTTATTTGAAACTTGTTGTAGTAAACGACCTTTTATGTTGTGTTGAGAACTAAATCTGTAATAGTAATTGTAGACTTTCACTTTTTCTGTAATTTTAGTATTTTTAGTTTAGTTTGTCAGTTTTTGAATTTATGTTTTTAATTCTCAGCAAATTCTCTAGAATATATTATATTTTATATAATATTTTAAAGCCTGTATGTAGTTTTATAGTTAGTATCCGCAGTATACCAGAGCCCAGTTTCATAGTTACAAATCCTCTACAGGATAGTTTTTATTTTCATGCATTTATTGTTTTCTTTCACCTATTAAGTTTTATATTAAAAACACTTTTAAAATAACTTAAAAACTTAAGTTTGGCTGAAATAAAAATTTATTTTGTAAAGGAGTAAACTAAATTTTATTTTTCCTTAAGTAACTATATTTTTAAAAATTAATTTAACAAGACCTGGGACATTAATATTTAAGTTTAAATGACTATACTTCTGTTTACTAAGTACCGCAGTAAATTTAGGTAAAGAGTTTTTAATAATGATGGTGAATTCTAAAGCTAAAGATACTTGGTATAATAGGATAAGACTATGTTTTTCTATTTAAAGTAAAGAAAATTATATTTTTGATGTGTTAAGAATTTTAGATTTTCATGTAAGAAGAAAGGAATGAGACTTTATGAAAAATCATAAACTAATATGAATTTATAAAGTGAATAAAGGTATAGAGTTTTAACTTTCAGAAAAGGATAGTGATGTTCAAAATCATTAAAGGCTATCCAGATATAGTAATCCTCACTTAGAAATAGAAAAGAAAAGATTGAAAAGATCCTAAAAGAAAACGAAAAAAAAGAAAAGAAAGGAGAAAAAAAAAGAAAAGAAAAATAAGTGAGAAGAAGCTTGAGGAGATGCCTAATAAAAAATTGGCTTAACTTGAATCAACTTAAGGAATGGGCTTTATTACACTTTTTGAACTTATATTGGAGTATTAGTAGCATTCCTGGTAAAGTTTTCATGAAGTTCTATTTCATATGAATGTTCTAAATGTTCTTAATATTACAAATTGCAATTCTTCTTGAAATGAATAGAGATTCAAAAATCTTAAATTTGATTGCTAAGTATTCATAAACTCAGAGTTTGAATATAAGTTAATAAAGGTTTTTTCATAAATTTTTTTATTCTATTTATTAAACTAAAGTATAGAAGTTATAAGTTAATCTCTATCCTAAGTCATATGCTTTTATATAATAAAAGTGTCACTTGAGGACAAGTAACATTTAAGTTTCGGGGATTTTGATACACCAAAAAAAATATTGTTTTAATTACCTATTTTATGCTTATTTTTTGTGATATTGCACTTTAAAGAAGAATATTTTATGTGTTTTTGTTGCACGTATATCATTTTCAGGCATTTGGAGTAAAAATGACAAAAAAGATGAAATTGGAGCAAAAAGAGCCAATTTTGGATTCTGGCGCATCATGCGCCAAAAATCCAGAGAGTTGGCACATGATGCGCCAGGGAAGACCTTTTCAAATTAAGATGGTTCAAGATAAATTTTGGGTGAATTTTCAAAGGGACACTTTTTCTACACATTTTTTGGAGTAATTCAATGCATCTAGACACTTTGGAAGATTCTTTTATGAAGGTATATGACTCCTGGATCAAATGACACATCTTTTGAATTCAAAAGAGTTGACTCTTGAAGGGAAATTTTGGATGAAATTCTCTTAAGAGGAGGCATCCCAAATTAAAGGAGAAGACTTCATAGAGTTAAGAGAGGCTTTGGTGTGTGACGTGAGAGGGAGAGAGATAAAGTGGAAAGAGTTAGAGAGAGAGAGGAGACTTTCTTCTAGGGTTGTAAGAGGAGATGGAAGGTGAGATATTTCTTCTTCATTACATTTCTAAGAGAGAATTGAGAGTTATTATAAAAAGAGAAAGGCTTGGAGAGAACTTCTAGGGATTTTTTTGGGAAAAATTGTGAGATAAGTTGTATTTTTATTTCTTTTGTTTTGTAAACTTATTTTTATATATATAATTCTTGTTTTCTCGTATCTTTCTTATGAATTCTGAGTAGTTTTCTTTATCCTTCTTTCTACTTTGAGGATATGGTTTTGTGAAGAATAGATTTTAGTTTTCACAGTTTTAAATGATAATAATTTGTGATTATTTGAACTCTGATCTTCATTTACCTTTTAATCTGGCAATTTAAATGTTAAAACTTATTGAGAGACATATGTTCATAAATGAGATAAGATTTCTACAACATAGGGAGAATCACATTTGATTTCATGGGAGAGTATGTAATCCATGGGATTGGGTACAAATAAAAATGGAAATATACTTTTGTTGGATGCAGAATTGGAGATGTTCAGGTGACATTAAAACCCCTAATTTGTTTTAGTTGATTGGAACGAAATTCGAGCTTGTTAGCCCTTAGGGGAGGTAGTAGTAGGAGCTCTGGAGTGACAGCAGGTATCCTCACAGCCTAACCATGGAATTAGGGACAAACTCTGGATTATTTAATGTTATTAATAGCACTTGGAAGTGGTTAAATAATAGAATTACCTTTATTTGGCACGAAACTATATATATATATATATATATATATATATATATATATATATATATATTTAAATGATTTCAAATTCTTCATAAACCATATACTCATTGTAAAGTAGAAGGATGCTTTCTTAAATTTGAACTTTCCATTACAAGAAAAATTTTGTTTAATTTTCACAATTTCACCTTTGAAAGTATATTATTTACTTTATNTCTACAACATAAGGAGAATCACATTTGATTTCATGGGAGAGTATGTCATTCATGGGATTGGGTGCAAATAAAAAGGGAAATATACTTTTGTTGGATGCAAAATTGGAGATGTTCAGGTGGCAGATTAAAACCCCTAATTTGTTTTAGTTGATTGGAAACAAGATTGTTAGCTCTTAGGGGACGGAGTAGTGGGAGCTCTGGAGTGGCAACCGGTATCCTTACAGCCTAACCATGGAATTAGGGACCAAACTCTGGTTTATTCAATGTTATTAATAGAACTCAAAAGTGGGTAAATAATAGAATTGCCCTTATTTGGCACAAAATAATATATATATATAAATGATTTCAAATTCTTTATAAAATATATACTCATTGTAAAGAAGAAGGATGCTTTGCTTAAATTTGAACTTTCTGCCGCAAGAAAAATTTAGTTTAATTTTCACAATTTCACCTTTAAAAGTATAGTATTTACTTTAGTTTAATTTCTGTAATCTTACATCTGCATTTTAATTAGCATTCACATGAGTAGTCAATTTTCAAACTTCTCACTTTACTTTTATTTTTTGTTTTATTTTTATTATAAAATAATTTTTCATAATTTACCTTAGGATTTTCCAACTTCTTTGTGGGATCGAAATCTAGGACACCATTAGAGCCCTTTATTACTTAAACAATACGTATATTTGTATTGATATTAAAAGAGATTAGTATAAATCTACATGCATCAAGCTTTTGGTGTCGTTGAGTGGTGTCAACTTTTTAAATATTTGCATATACAAATCTCGTGTCACCTTTACTCCCTTAACGATCAATGAATTGTTCTTAGTGGATGGCATACCAATTTACAAATTTGTTAACTTCACTATAACTAGAGACAATTACAATGAATTCAGATTACTGATGGACAACAAAGAACGTTGGAAATTGTAAATTGATTCCAAGTTTAGTTTCTCTGCTTTAAGGTTAAAATCATCATCTAAACCTTGGATATTTTTCATTTCTGCCAAATTTCTTCCTACCACGAACATAAAGGAAGTAATGAAAGAAAGTGCAATGATCAATTAATGCATTTAGACAGGAAGACCTATTGATTTGGGGGCACTTATTTATAGATCCATCCTTAGAGTTGTACTCAATGGATCTATAATTGGGCTTAATCACGCAATAGCTATTTTCTTAATTTGTAATCAAGTCCATGTCCCTTATGAAAGTTAGGAAATGTGACTTCTTCCCTTAAAGCACATGGACTAGTCTATCTTGATGTGTGACACGATTAATTTTTTTGCGGCACATGGAGGAAGTTCTTATATAGATCAGTCTTCACGCCCTTTCATATCATCATTACCTCGACGTGTAGATTTTTGGCAAGTATCTTGTAGGAATTAAGGAAGATAAAAAAGGAGATATCAATGATTCACAACATAATCAGTAACATCACTGATCAACTAGTTCACCTGCACTAGTAGATGAAACACCAATCAGGTCATGTTGTTGTATTCCTTTATGCATAGGTTCAAATGTACAAGAAGAATTGTTGGACGAGGAAGATTTTGAGAAAATCCCGAACTATTCATTCTATAACTTGTACGTGCATCAATCACTTGGTGATATTAGAGAATTGGATAGTGAGGTTGATGATAATATGTAGTGGAATTTTTGTAGTAGCTTTGATGTGTGCTTGTCCCTTTGATGTGTGTTTTTAAGTTGTTGGTTCCATAGAATATTAGCTTTGTTGTGTGCTTGTAGTCTTTATAATATCTTGAGTGTTTGTGTGCTTAGTAGTTTGAGATTAACTTCAGAAGTTATGTTTTAAAGGTTGTGAGTTATAATTTGTGTTTTTATAGGGTTTGGATTTATATTTAAATATAAGTGATTGTTGGTGTTTGTGAAAATTAGGTGTTAGAAGATGTTTAAAAATTTTAAATATGGCTTACTAGGGTTCATACAGCCTTGGTATGCAGTGCTCATTGTTAAAGATTGATTAAAAAAAATAAAAAAGGAAATCTGGGTACTGGTTCCTAAGCATTGAAACTTGGTGCCTAAGTGCCAGAAACTCGAAAGATTTGCGCTTAGGTGCTAGAACTTGGCATCTAACGCTAGTTCATCTAAACTACTGAATCTGAGTTAAAAACCCAATTTCTGACCAAACTGTCACCTTCTTCTTCCTGGTTTTCATGAAATAGAGTTTAGGGCTTCCTTAGAAGTGCTCAAATCTTGGATTTTGGGGCGATTTCTTAGCTTAAAAACTTTGAATTTAATCTCCTCAAGGTAATAGTTTCACTTTAATGTAAATTTTTTTTATTTTCACCATGGAATCTTCTCACAGTGCTCGTGTGCCAAAATTTTGGCTTTTTTAGAAGAAATAAGTGATGAATCCATAGTAGAAAGTTTCTTACCTTAGAAAATGTTGTTAGGAGCTTAAGAATATTATTTGGAATTTATGTGAAATTTCAATTGTAGAAAATTTGTCAATATGAAGGCTTAGTACAAATCTAATAAGCTTCTTGTGAATAGAAAGTTGATTCGAGAGGAGCTTTCTCAAATCCTGGTGGAGTGGTTGAAAGTTTAATTATAGCCCGCATTGGGAAAGTCTCTATTACTTCTCTACTATAGCAGTAATCTCTATTGACAAGGAATTTTATGAAAATTTCTGTGAAGCCTCTGATGACCAAATTTATGTTCGAGGGAGAAGGGTGGAGTTTAAACTTGAGCGCATCAATGCTCTGTACCAGTAGCCTAATATTATGAACTATGATTATTCTTCATTTAAGCCTACTGAATCACATTTAGATGAGGTGATTGCATTTTTGAATGATGAGAGAGGAGTACGGAAAGTAAAGAATGATCATAAGGCAAACTTCTCTACCTCAAAGTTAAATGCACCTTCCAAGGCATTGCACTATTTTATTTCTGCACGACTTCTTCCTTCAAACCCTCTTAGTGAAGTTACCATTAACAGAGCATCCTTGAATTTTTGCATTCAACAAATGAAGAATATAAATATTGGATCTTTAATTTATAAGAATATTTCTTTTAGAGGTGGAACTAGTGGAGGTTTACGATACCCTGCACTTATTTTAACTTTATGTAAGCAATCAAGAGGGATATAAGCATGGAGAAGATCTATTACAACCTCTTAAACTAATTAGTTGGACCAATGTTTATGTATATGAAATCATTGCTCGATTGAGATCTAGGGGTGGAATTTTAGATATTCCATCAACCTCCACTTCCAAACCATCAACCTCAGGTACTGCTGCCAATCTTCAAACACTCTAGATGATCTTCACAGTGATTATCAGGCACTAGCGCATGATGTTGTATATGTCCAAGGTAAAGTTACTAATATTGACGATAATGTTGATCATGTTCAAGAATATTTGAAACTCAAACATGATTATGATATGAGTTTCAATACATCTCTGATGTGTTTTCTTCGAGAGATCATGATGTTCAGTTTCCATCAAATCCTCCATTTATGGACTATCAATCACAGAACTATATGGATGAGGATGAGAAGACTAATGATGAGAAAAATGTAGATGATGGAAAGGAATAGTATCTTTGTTACGTTTGTTGTTTGTTATGTTTCTTTAGATGTATTTATTAAAGTTGCTAGATATTCTTAACTCTTTAGTGTAATAATTTTTGTTGTGTATTTGTTTCGATTTTGATTTATCACTGTTTGTTGTTTGTTTATACTGCACTATTGATTATTTTACTACACTACTGTTGTTATGTTTAGAGAACTCCTACCCTTAGCAATTTCTGTTTTGTTATATACATGCTAATTAAGCTCTACTACTGTCGTATACCTGTTTTTAATACTTGCATACTTTCATGTTAAACCCTTTATAGACAATCATTTTTTTAAAATTTTTCTTCCTGCTTCTATATTTTCTATCCTAAATGTTTTAACCTTTTAAGAAAAATTTAAGTTTGGGGGAGGGAGAAAAACTTTTGAAAAACATAATTTTATTTTTAGAGAACTATATATTTTTTTATTCTATAGATGTTGTGGTAGACTTAGGTAAATTTTTGGTAATAAAGGTTATTTCTAAGAATTGAGATATTAAGTAAAAGAGAATAAGGATATGATTTTACTATTTAAAGAAAAAAAGAAATTGTCTTCTTAAAATACTGAGGATCTTAGATTGATACTTTAAAGAATTGAGACTCCATGAAAAATCATTTTTGAAAACTAATGCAAATTATCAAGGTAAGGAAATGTGATGAGTTTTTAATTGTAAGAGGAGGAAAGTGAAGTTTAAAATCATTAAAGCCTGATTCAGATATGGTAATCCTCACTGTAAAAAAGAAAAGAAAATGTTGAAAATGATCCTGAAATAGAAAGGGAAAAAAAGGGAAAAGTATATGTGAAAGTGAGGAGAAGCTAGAGGGGATGCCTATTTAAAAATTGACTTCACTTGAATCATCTTAAAGAAAGAGGCTTTATTAAAGTTATGAGCTTTTATTTCCTAAAAATATTAGTTTACCTTTACTAGTAAAGTTCACTCAAATTTTATCTGTTATTTTTCTGAGATCCCTATGTTTTTCAAACCACAATTAATTTTTGAAATGAATAAAAAATTAGAATTCCTAGACTTGATTACAAAATATTCTTATGCCCTATTTCTTATCTGAATTACTAAATTTTTTTTCTAAAGTCATAACTACCACTTTTTTAGGGCAAAACTAAAGGGGTCCTTAATGAAGCCCACTAGAACACGTTAACATATTTAATTTTTCAAAATAAATAACTTACTTGAGGAGAAGTAACAATTAAGTTTGGAGGATTTTAATATGCCTAAAATATATTATTTTTATTTGCACATTTAATACTTATTTTTAATGATGTTGAACTTTAATGAAAGGTATTTTTTATGTTTTTGATTATAGGTATGCTAAATGGAGCAAGTGGAGCAAATGGAATAAAAATAGAGCAAGTTGGAGTCATAGGAAGCAACGTGGCCAATGTTGACATGTAGCCAAGGCGCTGGAGGTGGGTTTTCTAGATGGTTCAATGAACTTGGATGAATTTTGAATGAGTGCTTGAAGTAACTCTTGATGATTTTGAGAGATCTATTTAAAAATATTTCTGGAGATTCAAAAGAAGGTCTTTTAGAGAGATATAAAAGATATTCTAGAGAGATGGGGAGTCTCCCTAGAGGAGAAAAGCTTAGAGGCTTGCTTAAATTTGGTGGATAAGTGAGAGACATCTTTTTCACTATAGTTCTAAGTGAGATTGGAGTGGAATTGTAAGGAGAGTGAGTGATTCAAAGGAACAAGAAGGATTGCTTGAGAGGGAGTTGAATATAAGTTGTGTATTTTGTTTATTTTACTTAGCCATATTTTGTAAACTTATTTTTATCTATAAATCCATTTGTTGTTGTTTCTATTCTATGTAATTTGAGTAGTTTCCTTTGTCTTTCTCCCTGCAATGAGGAATAATTATGTGTAGGAATTAAGTTTGGTAGAGATGTTTTTAATTCCATGAATTGTGATGATATAAAATCTATGTTTAATTTACTTATCGATCTAGCCAATTGATTTGTTATAATTTGTTGTGAAACATAGTGGCCCGATAAAGGCTATGATTCCACAACAAAGTAAGAATCACATTTAGTCTCATAGATGAAAATGTAGTCCATGTGGTTAAGTTCAAAAAAAAAAAGGAAATTATGTTTTGAGGGGCGTAGAATTGGAGATTTTAGAGTGACAAACTAAAATCTCTAATTTGGCTCAGATGTTTAGAAACTAAAGCAAGATTGTTAGCCTTCAGGTGCGCGATAAGTGGGAACTCTAGAGTGAGAGCTAGTATCTTCCCAGTCTAATCACGGGTTTAAGGACTAAACTCTAGATTAGCCAATGTTCTTTATGTATTCGAGAGAGGGTAAAGAATACGTATGCTCCAATTTCGCACAATACATCAATTAAATTTAAATTATTTTATTATTAAATTGATTATAAACTCATTGTAAGGGGAATGATGTCTTATAAAATTTTGAACTCTTCTATACATTGTCAGTTTAGATTTGCTTAAGTGATAACTTTACATTTTAGCCTTTTTACATTACCTTGCATTTACATTTCTGCATTTTCTTAGGATACGTAGCATTCCTTTTAAATCATTAGGATTAGGTAATACACTTAAAATTTTTATCAATTTCTATTTAATTTAACTACAGTTTAAAGAAGATTTTACTAATGTAATCCTATAAAAGTTTTTTCTATCCCCATGGGATCGATACTTAGGACTTCATTAAAGTTATATATTACTTGAAACGATATGCATACCTACGTGATACCCCTAGTGTGTAAACCAATTTATCAACTTAATATAATATTTAATTTTGCACACTAGCTGCTAAAAATATAAATTGGGTCAAGCTTTTGACCATATTTTTGAACTAAAATTACTATTTAATTGCGGGTTGGGCATTAGCTGATAAGGATACTACTTTTCTAGTAATTGTCGATCAGCATCTTGAAGATGATGGTGTCATTGTAAGGATTCCCATTATGAGGTATATTTGCATTAGTAAATATGATGTGAGTATGTTTGTTGCGTCTAGGTTTGATGATAGTTGTGCATAGTTCACCCAAGTGAAGACTCTTATGATTAGCTCGACGGGATGAATCTTGTCATCCTCTGAAGATTGCAAGAACTATTCTGACTAAAATGTCTTCCATTAGAGCATTACCTTGCCTCTAGGTTATTGCTCCTGGAGATACAAAACCTGTTAGCTTAATGGCTCTAATTAACACCTCGATAAGACCCTAGAGGTGTCGACATTCTTCTACATCATGTCCAAGGTCTCGATGGTATAGAAGATATGTTTTGGAATCTAGAGGCAAGCTCTGTCATTGGTGGTGTTTTCTTAAAGTAATCCTTGTTCTGGATGGCATTCACAATCTCAAATATTAAGACTCTCATCAGAGTCATTTTTTATAGTTTGTAGCTAGGAAGTAAGCAATCTTGTAGCGAGCCAGCCACTAGTTAGGATATCAAGCTTTAGTTTTATCATTTTTTGATGCCGAGGTTGTTTTAGAGTGTCCAATGGTTTTCATATCACATGCAGGTTAAAGACGTGAATCATCTCTTAGCCTCCACTTGTTGCTTTGGGGAGCCCCCTTCTATGAGTGACAAGTGGTAGGATCTCTTCTAGAATAAGAGAGTGTGGAGTTGTATTCCTCGGTCGAGATATAGTTGTATTCCTCAATCTGCCCTTACTTAATTTGTTGGAGGATCTATAAGTTCTTCTATGACTTATGGGCACTTTCAAACTATGTCATAATCATTTCCTTTAAGTCAGCAAATCAGGCAATCACTCCTGACAGTGAACTATTGAACCATCTAAGGGTCACCTCCCTCAGTGTAGTAAAGAAAAGTTGACACTTCATTGTGTCGATGATCATCTGTATGAATATTATCAATTCAAATAATGATATATGATCAGTGGGATCAATCTAACATTTGTAGAATTGTAGTAAATAAATTTTGAACCTCTCTAAGGGTTCATCCTTATAGATTTGAAGCGAAAATGCATTCTCTAGCTGACATGGTGCTTCTATGCGCTTGAATCGATGCTTGTCAATCAACGCTAACCAAGCATTATTGAATTAATGAGAATCTTCCCGATCAAAGCCTAGGGTTCCCTTCAATTGTTGGGTGTCAACCCTTCCTATTAAGGATGCTACTCCCTTCACCAATCCAATGCTTCTTGGTTGGCAGCCAACATCTGATCCCTTAGCTCTTGGATCTGTTGGTTTATGAACTCTCTGGCGCACTCCATTTTACCAGTGTCTTTGTTGTGGGTTTTTCCAACATGTGTTACTCCCCTTCTTATCTGGGGCTTAATTCTTGCTGACCTCACCTTTTAGGTTATTGCATTTTGATTTGTCTTTGAATCGCACCCTAAGGATTATAGCGTAAGAAAAGGGAGAGATGGAGCACAAAGAGAGAAATAAATAAAATAATTTCTTTTCTATTATCCCTTTCTCAAAAAATGATCTCCTTATTTATAGGAGAGATGATATAATGTGTGATATTACATTTCTGCCCCTTCTTTAATGGGGTGTTATAGGATATTTAGGTATTTTATATATGCAAGCCTATTACTCAATTGCCCTATGACTGGGTCGGTTGGGCTATCATTACATCGACTCAGTATGGTCGGTTTGGCTAGCTTGAATGAGTTGGTACAACAAATCAGCTTTGTTTGATTAACTTTGGGTCGGCAACACTTGATCAGTCAGTTAGACTTTGCTCATTGGCTGGTACAGTATAAATATTGACCCTTGATCCATAGATGAGGGGCTTTAGTTGATAGAACAATACTAGGCTATCCAGCAGATGGCGAGTCATTGTAACTCGAAGATAGCTCATTCCTTAATGAGGAGGAACTTCGAGATGGTTTTGAAGCCCCATTGTATGTCTAATTCTTGGTCCCTGAGAAGCAGCCTCAGGGCATTCGGGGGACGTCTGGTGATAGCGAGGAACAATATTCTTTCCTTGGTTTGGGTCTACCGAGAAGTAGGTCGATGCCTTCACTCGACTTTCTTGTGAAAGTCACTTCGCGTGTTGATTTGCAAATATAAGTCCGATCGCTTCGAATTTGGATCGTATCTTTTTTCATTCTCTTGCATCGAATTGTCTTTGCCCTTCACTTGGATGGTTGCATCCAATTAGATAAGTGTGGCCTCTTTGTGTGTTGTCGGTGAGCCCTTCTTTGTTATACTTCTTTTCTTCGGGGCTATTATATCTCTACGAGATTTGTGCTGACACATTATTGATGTACATAACTAAATAATATTTGAATGTTATATGCATAATTTCCCCTAAAATATTCTACATAATTCACACTGAGTGCATGTATTTATTTTAGATGTATTGAGCTCATTTAAGAATTTTCATTCAATTTTCTTTTGATATTACATTAGAAAATATTGTTAAATTATATGTCTCCAAACTTTATAATTTCTTTTATGTTCATTCTGATGAATAATGAGTCATAAGTCTTAACACCAAGGCATAGTAATTTAGATAGCAAATCTCTCATGGTCGCGTCAAAATCCTCTGCCAACGTGATTTTAAAATTTGAAGTTGTGATCCTACAACAGAGGTGTAAATGAGCCGAGCCCCATTATATTCGAGCTCAACTTGTTAAAGTTCCAAATTTGACCCAATTTGGCTCACTTACACGAGCACTTATTCGGTCCAGAGCATGGATGTAGAGACCGTCTGTGTTTCAATCAAATAATGACACATGTATTTATAAGCCCCACTCCTTATTAAATTAAAAAAATTAATTTTAATTTCACGGCCCGACCCGACCCAGCGTATCATGACATGAAAGGCATTATTTGGCATTTTCCTGCCTATTTAATTACGTGGGCCATGCCCGAAAGCCTCAAATTGGGCAGAATTTAAACTACCAAAATAAAACAGAAGATAATCAGACGCCCAGGCTGTCTTGCTACGTAGTGCTCCATCCTCTGCTGCAAGATAATTTGCCCCATTTGAGTCCCCTCTTTACACAAAAAATGGAAGCTAACGAGCCCACTGAAGAGACCGAAGTGCCCAACACGATCGAAACTACAGAGCATGAGAAGGAAGGAAAAGAGATGAAGAAGAAGAACACCAAAGAGCTCAAGAGTCATGAAAGCGCATCAAGATAATATATTTTATTTTTATTGTTGCTCTCAAAATCTAGCATTGCAGTATGGTAATAATTTGATACTTTTCTTGTATAACCCTATAAAAAATCCATAATAATACTGAAATATTACCAAAATAATACTATAACAACACCAACACCATAAATATACCATAATAATATCATAATAATACCACAATAACACTAGCGATATAATAATACCATAATAATACCATAATAAAATCAAGATAAAATCATAATAAAATCATGATAAACCATAATAATGTTTCAATAACACCTCAAGGACACTAAAAGGACACCTTAATAAAACTTGAATAACATCTCCTTCTTTTTAATGCTTTTTAAGTATATTTTTTTGTTTATGGTTCTCGTTTTATTTATTTATAGATAGCTAATTAGCTATATTTTTTGCATACTTTTTTTATTTATAGGTTTTTTAACCCAAGCTACTTCAGTTGCAGGTGTCATCCATCCGTTGTAAGAGATGTTCTTGATAAAGTCAAGCTTGGCTTATCAGAGGAGAGAATGAATAACTTGAGACCATCAAATGTAGGTCAATTTTTTATCTATCTTCTTATCTACAAGACAATGTTCTCACACTACAAATATTAAAGTGCTAGCAATATGAGCGAATGATATTCAGAATAGGCAGGAAAGATCTCTGAATAAGCTCTGAGGAGATTGCCTTGTTGATAGGCATGCCGAACAAAGGTGAAATTTCAAAATGGAAAAAATCTCCATTTTCCAGTGTGGATGCAGGCCAAATTAAGAATGAGATTTTGAATGTGTTGAGTGGGGAATGTTCTACACCTTTTAATGAATTGTTTTTAAAGTTTTTGTTATCAAACTTATTTTTCCCTTCTAGTAACCTTAGTATTCCCAAGGAGCTTTACACCTTTGCTGAGAACGTACAAACATTCAACTCATTCAATTGGCCTGCAGTGTTATGTGATTTTATCATGGAGCAAATCAATGTAGTAGCCATTAAAATAAGGCGAAATCGCTCTTTGGGATATATAAATGGTTTCTTTATCTCCTAACAGTAAGTGTATTATATTAACCTCATAAAATTCATTCATTTTGTACAAAGCATCATATGACATTATCTATACACAGCTCTGGTTTTACGAGCATACAACTATGTTCACTCCTGCTCATCCTGAGGCCAGACCCACTGGATACTGCTGGTTGCTGATTTGAGAAATAGAAAATGGAAGTTGTACGATTCATTACCCAACAAGATGCACAATGGGGTGTGCAATGACTTTGTAAGTATTCTTCAGAGAATATCTCATTCTTATTCAGTTATATAAATGCATTAATCACTTCCACATAATAATTTGCCAGATCCAATTGTTTGTAAAAGATTGTGGAAATGAGTTCAGAGCCAATGTGGCCAATTGGTCACTATCACTCGTGGTGGAGTCCCTGTAGAAAATAATGGCGTTGACTGTGGCATGTTTGTATGCAAGTTTATGGAAAAATTAGTTCAAGTCCACCAAAGTGACTGGAGTGAACAGAAAGATTGGCAGGCGGATATGTCAAAATTTAGGGCAGAGTTTGCCTAAGATCTATGTTCATGGACTATGTCTCTAAAATTAGCAAAATTCTGATGTATATGTGTTTGTATATGTTTATATATTATCTATTTTAAGGTTGAACCCTTCGATTGGATACCTCAGTTGCTTTATATCAAACATTAGTGTTGCAATTTTGATCAGGTTGGAGCAGTTCTAATCGGAATTGGTACACCAAATATTCAATGAAGTTCCAATGTGATTAACTGCCTCGAACGACATATATGATTCTTAAATTCTATAGACTTCATGAGTTCGGCATTATTCTAATTTTATTTATGTGTTTAGCAATAAGAATTGAATTTTTTTAATAAGTAAATATAGTTAAAATAAATTTATATTTTACTCTGTAGTTTAGCTAGCCGTGAATTAAATTTTAACTTGGAGAACTGATCCAAATTGATTTGTTATTTTTAAAAACTTTTTTTTATTCAAACTTATAGATATTTCATTAAATTATTATTTATTTTAAACTAAACATTTTTTCTATAATATTACAATAATGCTTCAATAACACAATGGATGATTCCAATAATGCTTCAATAATATGGCGGAATATTCCAATCTGACCGCGACATTTTCTCCTCTAATAAAGATAGAATGAAACCGTGGAATATTCCAATTCAACTGCGGAATATTCCAATATTGCGTAGGAATGTTCTTTTATTACCGCTTTATAATTCCATCCAATAGCAGATCAATGTATTACCTTAATCACAAGGGGGAATATTCCCTTAGCGAGACCGAATAATATAGTAATACCAGAAATAACCACAATGTCACAAGAAATATTGTCACAATACTTCCGTAATATTACCATAAAACTGCCAGAATAAAACCTAACACTGCTTCAATGAATTTACAAAACTCAAAGTATTTTAAGATTTTCAATATAATTTGATTATATAATACATCCATTTTAAGGAATTTGAAGATTGATATCTTATATATTGCACTTAGAGTTCAACAATGGACTGCATCAAAATTTCAGTGTAAGTTCGTGATGGCTGCGGTGTGAAATATTCCTGTTTTTTAAAAGAACCATTAAATTAACACTCAAGAACATATTTTATTTAAAATAATGTGTAAATGCATTGAATTTATAAAACATACCTGACAAAGACTATTAGGATATTGTAGTCAAATTTGTGTCATATGGGATATGTGGTTCTTGACTTGTTGAAGCTTCTTGCACCTTTCCTGTATTTAAATGATTTAAGTTAGAGTAATGTAGATACACTCTCAAATGGTTTAGTAGTTCTTTAATGTAGACATACATACTTTTTACTCTCTTATTTTTCTCCCAATAACCTTTTAACCTAGAAGTGAAGATTCCTTTGGGTCTCATATTCTCCAGGTCATTTAAGTTGCACTCTATATTTGAAGATTTCTTCTTTTTATTCTTATTCTTTGCCTAAGGTTCTTTCCCAACTAATATGTCATCAAATTATTTAGATAATTGTTTAAATGATTCCAGCATACGTTGCTCAAATAATTCAATTCCTTGTCCTCTATTAATAAGATGGTAGGCAAACTTCTGAGCATGTGTGTGAAATAAAAAGCCACTTGAAGATCCATTGGACAGTTGGGGCTCTTTAAGATGTTCGTATCCAATGTTATTATATATATCCCTGTTTGCATGCACAGACCATCGCAATAAGAAATATTTGTCAGAAATCTTTGTTATATTTATGAAATTAAGAACACGTAGACAGTGAGCACACAATAACCCCACCACCTCAAAATTTTTGTAGCAGCATGTGATATCAGAATTAATCTTATCAAAATTAACAATCCAAGGTTTGTTTATCCTGATTATCCAAATTACTTACGTAATATTCAGAATAACTTTCTACGTAGACTTCGACAGCTAGTCCACATGAACCATGCAATAACTCTCCCTCAAACATTGAGTAGAGCTTCCTTGTATATAATGAAGCAGCTTGCCTCAACACGGGACTGCTTTTAACCACAGGTGTAATAACAGACTGAGATCTTTTGAAGTCTTCATCCATCTCATTTCTTCTCCATGATTTCATAACATTTTCAAGGCCCACAAAACATTCAGTGAGGGAGCTTGTAGGCTTTCATACACCATGACATATATTATTTGTGGACTCGCTTCATTGTGTTGATAGAATTCCCATTCTAAATATGTCTTTATTGAAGGCTGTAGACCACCTATATCTTATATTGTACAAATCATCTAACCACAGGTTACAGTGTAAGTTTTCTTATTGAATCATTAGGGACCAAGTCTCTTCGAACTCTTCCTCGGAGACACTTGCTCATGCATTTATAGAAAAGTTTGCTAACACTCTTGATGTCAATACCACAATGCACCATAAATGGAAGTTTCTTGTAGATATGTCACTGACATAATCTATGTCATGTATGTGGGAGACAATCTTAGATAGCTCTTGTCATTGTCTGATCCTGATCAGTAAAAATTGTAGTTGGATTCTTGTCATCCATTACACGAAAGAATGTTTTAAATAACCACTTGAAAGAATCAATCATCTCATCTGAAAAAAAAAACCAAATTCCAAAGAGAACATTTTGCCAATGGTGGTTAACCCCCACAAAAGGAGCACAACATATATTATACTTATTCAGTATGTAGCTTGTATCAAAAATTATGACATCCTGAAAACTGTCATAATCAAGTCTGGATATGTCATCACTCCAAAAAAAAGCTTGTTACTCTATCATCCTCATCAGTTTGGAAGTCCCAAGGAAACATGTTATCCTCAGCTTGCCTTTTCGTGAACAGTTGTTGTAAAGAATTAGATTGCCATGTTCAATTCTATCTCTTCTATCTCTTTGAATAAAATTATATATATCTCGCTTCGTACATTCCATATTCTCTACTCCTCCAACCTCTGTAGCAATGAAGTTAAATGCATATGTTGCTCTAAATCCCTGATCCTGTCATGGACATCAACACATCTGCATTTATCTCGCATATCTTTTTACTAGAACGCAAAAGATGTTTATCCCTAGTTTCTGTCAAGGGGTGTTTATGACTTTCATCAAATTTCTTAACCGTCTAGTTGCCCTCAACATCAATAACATATCGAATCATGGTTTGACAACCAGTCATTGTGTTTGTTTTTCTGTACTTTTTCATATTAGTATCTTTAACTCTCTATTGTGACTAGCTTTTCTACATAAATAGTCTTTTGTCTTATGTTTCTTTGAGTTTGACCAAAAACTATTGTGGTCCTTTCGGACAGTGAAACCAATAAGGTGTGCATAGGCACAATAGTTATCATATGCTTCTTGCTCGTTGTGAACAATAGTTAGAAGAAAATTCTTCACAATTGGATCATGGATAGCATTTCCGGACTCAACAACCTGAAAATTTACATAATATTAACAAAGCAATGAAAGAAATACCGTAATCATACCACAATAAAATGGGAATAACACAGTCCTTAAGAACCACAATAATACCGAATAAACTCACAATAATATAAGAATAACACATTAGTATCATTACCCTCGAGAACTTCTTAGAAACATATAAAGAACAAATAATATTACAATATCATCACAATAACCACACCAAAATAATAGAATAACACGTGAATAACATTATTCATGGGAACTTTTGTCTAGAAACATAAAGAGTACAAAATAAACCCAAAATAATATCATAATAATACAAAAATAACATTATCCTTCAGAACTTCCATCTTGAAACATTTAAAAGACAAATAACACGATAATAATATCATAATAACCCCATAATAACATAAAAAATACTCAATTCAAACTGAGGAAACACTAATACAGCCATAAGTATTTCACGACTAAATAATCCTAAACTACAAATATAACCGCGCAAACCTTTGACTTTTAACATAAACAATGACTTCATTATAATGGGCACATTCCAAGCGAAGCTAAACTCACCTCGGTCTGAAACTCATTCCCATTGTGTTCGAAATCCATCATCAATGTCTTGGTCGAGAGAGAAGTTCATTGTCCCAGTAGCTCGTCAGGATAGCAAATAAAAAATGCGCCACCCTAAAGAATAAGAAGCTTCATTCGAATCACGGAAAGCGAGACGAAAAAAGCGGGAAAGTTCGTAATATACCTTTTTCCGTCGAAGAAAGCTGGGTCGGGCCTCCGCTCCATTTTTTATTTTTTAAATAATAGGGCCGACACATCCAGGTGTTGGTATTTCATTGTTCTCCGGACGGTCTCGAGAACGGACTGAATCGCCACTAGCATTCCTACTTATCCATTGACCATAGAATGGGTGGGCCCTTTTCCAGGCAATCATTATCCTCCAAGCTCTTTTACAGCTAAAACATGCAGTGGCAGCGGATAGGAGGAAGAGAATAAGTGTGCTATTAAAGTAACGGTGAATGGGGCGTAACTCAAATTACAACTATAAAGGAGAGGGGAGAGGCCGTTACTTTTACCAAATAGTTCATGTGGAGAGCCGCCGTCAGTTGTTCCTACCTCTCTGTAATTTCTAGCTCTCATCTGATTCGTAAAGCAAGTATCCTGGCCCCCACAAGTACTCTCGGCTCTGAACCGGTACTCTTTCTCACTACTGCTTTCTTCGGTTTCATTCAGTTAAAAGAGAAAATGCATTGGGGCATTTACATACACCCCACACAGTTCTTATGTATTTACATCTGCAATATCTACTTTCTTAAATCTTTAATTTCACATAAAAATATCACTATTGCAAACTTTGTAAAAGAGAAATATGCCTTTTCTTGTATAATTTATGACACCAAAGTGCTAGAAATCTATAAATTAAACTTAATGTGTTAACTATATAAATAAAAAGAAATTTGTGACATTTATGTGAATTTCTCAATTTTTTTAATATTCTTCTGATAAATTAAATTCTTGTTCTATTTTGAACAGTAGATAAGGCTTATCTGTATATACATGCAATCGGATAAGAATTACACAAGCCTGTGGATTGCTATGACCGGAATATTTAAATATTTGTTTTCTTTTACCCAATTTAATTAATCAGTGTTTGGGCAATCCTTCAAAGTCTTTAGCTTGCTTGCTAATTAATATATCTAAAGCTAAGTCAAGTAATTTACCTATAATAAATAATAATATTGAAGTTGTCTTCGCAATAATGCGTAACTATAATGATAAAATTAGATATAGTAATCCTTTCACAAGTTTTTTATTGCCAGGATAATCTCATGTGCTAATGACTCTTGGCTAACGTATGCATGGCACTCAATTCTTATGTATTTACATATATAACACCTAAACTTCAATGTTTACATGTGCATGATAAAGTATATTTCACTTTTTAAAAATTAAAATAGTGTTATTTCCTTGTGTGATGTGAAAAAATCTGGGTTTTAGGGATGTAAAAAAGTATAATTTAGATGTCAGATATGAAGAAATATAAATTTGTGGTTGCCAGTTGAATGGAGGAGAGCCACAAGTATATGCAGCGCTAATTTCGACCACCAGTTTTTCTGGCCATTAATTTCAGGCTATTTCTGCTCAATCAGATAGCTTGGTTTGGGCAATCTCATGAGTCATTGTCTAATTTCGTCGCATTTGTCCAATCCTCACACTTTCTAATCTCTTATGGTGAAAATGCTTTACATTTTGTATATTTTAGTTGTTAATTTTCTCTAATAGTTGCTTATTTAGATTCAAGCATTGCTTAGTTTCCCAAGCTAGTTATATTTTTCCTTGTTGCTAGTATTCTAACAAAAAGCAGAATGTTTAATATTACTGTTGAGTGCATTAAAAAAAATTATATAAAAATGATCAGAATTTGGAATACTGTATATATCTACTCTAATTTACTTTATTTTCATTTGGTGAGGGTGATATAAATTTAGGGATAATTACATGCATGGTACCCGAGACATTGTGATTTATAAATTGGTCATTTTTATCTTTCTTTTTAACTTTTGAAACTATGACAAATCATTTAGAATTTGATTAAAATGAAAATAGAGTTTGAGATTTGATACGTCACCAACAAATTTTCATCATCCAACAGGAATGTAGAGGCATGACACGAATCTCGAGACGATATTTTGAATAAAAAACATTCAAATATTGATAAAAAGTCATCTGTAGCTCCGATTTCAGCAAACTTATAGTCAAACTAACCGGCTCGACGAGACGGTCATAATGATATTAAAGTTAGTACAATCCGAGTTAAATCAAGCCCAAATCAAGTTATTAAACCATCGTTAGAAGATTTCCGGACACATTTGGAAGGTCAAACGGATGACGACACTAGCAAGTTTTTACTCGAATCGAGCATCTCGATAAGACCAATCGAACGAGCTGAAGATCACTCGATTTCGACATCGTTAAGGCACTCAAACGTCCAATAAATGTCGTGTGATCTAGGGAAACTCTCTGGACAATCCGATCAAAATGGTTGATATTCTTGCATTAATTACACCCAGAACACTATAAATGGACCCCCACCCTTCACATGAGGAGGAGCTGGAGTCTGGAGAGAGGGTCTGAGGCATTGAAGAGAAGTTGCAGCTCAGTATCACCAACCTCCATCGTCAACCATCGCCGACCGCCGACGACCACCGCAGACCGTCGACCTCCGCTAACCGCCATCGACCACCACTAACCACCATCGATCACCACCAACTAGACGCTGTCAGCGGCGTTGTAATCTGAAAAATATATTTATCCTTTTCCGTCTATGGGACAACGGATTTTTGCAATCATCAATCAAGTGAATTTCCGCAACTGGGCGAGGCTTCGTGGTTTTTCCCTTACTGGTTATCCACATAAAAAATTCTGGAGTCATAACCTTTTGTTTCTCTTTCATCTGTGTGTGTGTGTTGAACTTTCGTACAATGCTAAGATGATAGTCCGTTACTCTACCGCCGTGAA
>JXCR01085835.1:0-16772 GCA_002079205.1 Phalaenopsis hybrid cultivar | reverse complement strand
TTGTATTATTTTATTTTTATTGGATTTTATCTTTAAACTCCTTATGTATGTTATTTTTATTCATTAGTTTGATGATGTTATTTTTAAGTGTGGTGTGTGATCCCAAATTTTTATATGTAAAGATTTATGAAGTTGACACCACTACAGTGCCAAAAACTTGATTATTATATGAAAAGTAAGTTGTATAAAATATATATAATTATAGGCAATTAATAATAGGATTCTAAGCATGTATATATATCATTATCAAATAATAATGGACTTTCTATTTAAGCCTCAAATATCGACCCCACGGGAAAGGTGTAAGTTAGCAATGATAAATTTTAATAAGAAATTTACAGAAAATCAAACGAAATCACAGTCACTAATTTTGAATGTGATATGTCAACCAAACTAAATTACTTAACTATTAGCAAAATAGAAATGCAAATTTTGAATAATAACTACTAATCTACTAACTATGTTTATGTAATGAAGATTTCTTATGTGACTACAATGAAATTATGGTGGATGAGATGAGATAATGTTTTTAATATGTATTGTGCCCAATAAGAACAATTTTAGTTCTCTACCCTGATACAGTGCATAAAAAATCATTGGATAATCTTAAGTTCAGTCCCTAAATCTGTTGCTAGGCTAGGAGGATGTCGGCTCCCACTCCAGAGCTCCCACTTCCCTTCCCTTGAAGGCTAACTCTCGCTTTAGTTTTTAAACACTAATATCGAGAGCTCCCACTTCCCTTCACCTGAAGGCTAACTCTCTCTTTAGTTTTTAAACACTAAGACCGAACTGGGGATTTTAGTTTATCACCCTAAAGATTCTCCAATTTTACATCCAACAAAGAATATTTCCCTATTTATTTGCACTTAATTTAATGAATGAATTTCTTCTTCATGAAATCAAATAAAGATTCTCCAATTCTACACCCAAAAAAGAATATTTCCCTATTTATTTACACTTAATTTCTTAAACAAATTTCTCCTTCATGAAATCAAATGTGACCCTCACTTTTATTTGCACTTAATTCCATGAACGAAATATTCCTTCATGGACTTAAATGTGATTCTCACTTTGTTGGTAGAACTCATACTCCATTTCCTGGATCATATGTTTCACAACATATTTTAACAAATCAATTGTCCAGACTGAAAAGTAAATTAAGTTTGGAGTTGAAAAATCATTAAATTTATTTTATATTTTATTTATTGCACAGTCATTTTATCTCTTCATTTCACCATATCTCAGAGTAGGAGGAAAGAAGGGGAACTACTCAGACTTCATGAGAAAGATACGACAAAACACAAATTTCATATATAAAATAAAGTTCATGTAACACTAAATAAATAAACAAACTTATCTCGAACTCTTTCTCAAAGCAAATCCTTTATAACCTTTCCTTGGAAATGCGGGAAGAACAATTCTCTCACTTTTCTTCTTCTCTAAACTATGAAAGCAAAATCACTAATTGACTCCAATATGGTAGTGGAATGGAATGATATGAAGCGAAAAATGAACGTAGATGAGTGAAAAATGTAAAGGAGCGAATTTTCTGATGAAATTCAGCCCCAAATAAAGTCCAAGGTCAGTTCTCCAAGAGGTTCCTCCTAAAACTCTTCAAAAATTAGTCAAAATACATCAAAACTTCTAGAAACGGGTTTTTCACCGCCTTTGGCGCCATCGGCGCTGGTCTGGCATCGTCGGTGTTGAGTAAAAATCTCCAGCGTTAAATTGTTCTGCATCATCGGTGGTGACCTCGGCGCTACCGACACTGAGCATTTCTTCAAAAACTTAATTTTGACTCTAAATTTCATCCTTTTTGCTTTCTTTTTGCTTTAAGACCTAAAAATTAACAACTTGTAAGAGAACATCAAAATACCTTCCATTAAAGTGTAATATTACCAAAAATAGGTATAAAATACGGGTTTAAAAATGCATATATTTTTAATGTATCAAAATCCCCCAAACTTATATGTTACTTGTTCTTAAGTAACTTATCGACTAGATAAAAAATATGACTTATGGTAAAAAAATTAACTTTTAAACTTCCATATTTTAGCTTTCTAAATATAGTAGTTTTAACTTAAGAAAAATTCAAAACAACTTCAGTTAATACTAAAGGTGTATGGATATTCAGTAATTAAGTCTAAGGTTTCTGATCCTCTATTTCTTTCAAAAAAAAATTCAATTTGTTATATTAAAGTCAGTTAGGAAATTCATATGAAAAAGAACTTCATAAAATTTTATTAATAATTAAGTTAACATTCATATAAAAAGTTTAGAAAATGTGTCCAAGTCTTTTTCCTTAGGTTGATTCAAGTGAAGCTAATTTTTAATTAGGCATCTCCTCAAGCTTCTCCTCACATCTTTCTTTTTTTTCTTTTTCTTTTCTTTTTATTTTTTTTCTTTTTCCTTTCTTTTTCTTTTTTTCTTTTTCTTTTGTTTTCTTTTTCTGAAGATTACTATATTTGGATAGTCTTTAATGATTTTGAACTTCATTATTCTCTTCTGAAAGTTAAAAGGATTACTATATTTGGATAGCCTTTAATGATTTTGAACTTCACTATCCTCTTCTTAAAGTTAAAAACGAGGATTACTATATCTGGATAGCCTTTAATGATTTTGAAATTCACTATCCTCTTCATAAAGTTAAAAACTTATTACATTTTCTTCACTTAACAAATTTATATTAACTTAAAGATTTCATAAAGTTTAATTCTTTTCTTCTTACATGAATTTAACAAATTTTATTAACTTAAGATTTCATAAAGTTTAATTCTTTTCTTTTTAAATGAACTCTTTTAAGATTTTTAATACTTCAAAAATACAATTTTCTTTTACTAAAAATAGAAAAACATAGTCTAATTCTCTTTTACCAAATATCTTAGCCCATAGAATTAACCTTTATTTTTGAAAATTTTTATNTTACTAAAAATAGAAAAACATAGTCTTATTCTCTTTTACCAAATATCTTAGCCCATAGAATTAACCTTTATTTTTGAAAATTTTTACTTAAATTTATTATATATTTAGAAATATAAATATATTTATCCAAAGTTAACTCCTAATACCAAAGGTCATGTTAAATTTAAAATTTTGAAAATATATTTAAGTGAGGACAAATAAAATTAAGTTCTTTTCTACTAATGATATTTCTTCTCTCCCCCAAACTTAAATTTTTTAAAAGATTTTTACTTGAAGAACTTTAAAAATGAAGGGTAAAAGAAAGCATTAAATACATAAAAAAAATTCATACCTGTTGGAGGTTCTTATTTTTTAACATAAATTTTGAAATGCTGCACATGCTAATATGAAAACTACAATGCTAAAAACATTATATTGCACATAATACATATAAAATTTTTTGAGAAAGAGCTAATAACAATACATAACAATGTGCTGAAATTAACAATAAAACTAAACTAAATTTTAAAAATTAAAATAGTTTTTCACCTTATAGTTTCACATAACATAACAATAAAGTCTCAACAACAACATAACATAAACAATACAATCACACAGTACAAACACATACAAACAAATAATAAGATCACCAGTCGTCATCTTCCTCATCATCGACATCTAACTTCTGCTGCTGATATGGAGTATAAGTAAGGTGAATATGGAACTCAACTGTATGGTCACCCCTCAGGTATCTCACTAAAGCATCATCATAAGCAACATCATACTCAAATTTCTGGCGAATCAGATCATCAGTGTGAGCATTTCTGGCCTCCGTATTCTGCATCCAATGATACATCCTCAAAGTATCTCCAGGTTGAATTATCATCTGGTCCAACAACTCCCTTTTGTTGGGGTCACTTGAAGTAGGCTCACTAGGGGTTCTAGAAGTAGAAGGAATATCCCTGACCTGTCTTCCAGATCTCCAATCAACATGGGACTCATAATTCTTGATGTTGGTAGGCCAATGGATCTCTGAGGCTCAATTTTCTGCTCACTAGGACTGTAATAAACTCTTACATGCTCACAAAGTGTGTAAATCAAGCAGGGTGCGCCAATCCACCAGTGGTCTCTCCAAGAGCAATAAATCGAGTGTTCATAAAAATGATAGAGCCTACATTTATATCCATCACTGGCTGAATACAGTAGTTCAGGATGGCTCTATCCTGGGTCACTTCACTATGATGATTCGTTGGAATCATCCTCCCATAAATAAAATGGTGTCAGGCTTTAGATATACATTTAACATAGAAAGGGAAAAGTTAACTTTAACTTTATTTTTTATTTTCCAAGCCCGCTTTTCACTTGTCAGAAAAGAAATAACTTCATCTAAAGTATGATCTGTAGCAGAAAAAGAATGATACTGGCATCTATACACATCTTCTAACTGATAAAACTCATTAATTTTTTCTTGAACAAAAACAAAATCATCAAAAGCATTAAGAAGGTTGGCATAAAATTTCATTATAATCCCAGCTATCGCATCGACAATAAAATAGCAAAAGTTTTCCCATTGCCGAGAGATAATCAATCGTTCAACTTCTCCTCCCGGATTTTTAAAACCTCGATCCTGAATTACTTTTTTATTTTCTTACAAACTATGAAATCGAGCACTGGCTCTAAAGCTAACAAATCTCTGCTCATCATATTCTACTTTTCTTTTGCTTAATCTAGGGGCCATAAGAAATCTAGAAAAATTTGAAAAATTCTGAATAAATCCCAAAAATTTTGAAAATCAAAATGTAAACTACTTTAAACTTAAATCCACTAAGTGAGAGTTCTTCACCAAAGCATTTTCTCAAAATTTCTCAAAACAAATTTCAAAATTTTGGATCTAGTCAATGTGAGAAAAATCTTCAGTGAAAATAAAAAATTTTTACTTTAAAGTGCAGCTCTTACCTAGATAAGATGAAATCTGAAGTTTCTTTGCATCAAAATCGCCTCAAATCCGCCCAAAATCAAGCCCTAGGTGCAAAATCGAAGGTTGAAGGTGACTTAAGGGGGTAAAAATGGAGGTTTAAGGTGAAAATCGCAAATTAAAGGGTTAATTCGCTGCTCTCGAGTCGAGGGAGCCGTCGGCGCCAATGTTAGCGCCGCCGGTGCTGAAGACCCGAGATTCACTATTTTGATTTTTCAAATTTTCAATTTCTTTTCAATTTTCTCCAAAGATTTTAGTATTTTTAAACAAAAATTTTTATCTAAATTCATAAATACACATTTCACAAACAATCATTTTCACAAATAACAACAAACTGTCTTTTATATATGAAAATACACTTTTTACAAACACATTTCACAAATTCATACCTATTAAAAAAATTGGTATGAAAAGAAATTGAAAATACTAAACGCTGACACAAAACCCTATTCGAAACAATTTTGAAATTAAACCCTAAACCCTAAATAAATCAGCGTTGAAATTAATCCACAGAACTAAACGCTAATACAAATCTATACACGTTATCAAAGTTCAAAATTCTAAAGCAAAAACAAACCAAATCAAACATAACTAAATCCATACAATTACACTAAAACACATAAACATTTATAAGCAAGTAAAGAGTTCATAATCTTTAATCGTTTGTTCTCATCTTCAGTGCTTTCATCTCCTCTAATATCTCCCATAGATTGGTTAGGAAAATATAGGTTGTAGAAGGATCAGTACGGGAATTGATCTGTCAAATTTTCTTTGATCCACCCCTTTTCTTTAAACATCCAAACTAATCCTGCTTCAAAATTTCCAATGTGATCAAAAGTTTCTTTCATTCTCCAATCTAGGTGATCAAAAAGGTACTTTAGATCTCCTACTGCATTCCTAATACTCTAAAGTTCTCTTTTAATTTTCTTCAATTCCTTCTCTAAAGTAAGCGAACTTCCAACTGTTGGTTGCATTAATGGAAATGAAGCATGTGAAGAATGATCTATAATAGCATTTAGTGCTTCATTTCCATTACCAACATATTGATCATCAATAGGAATCATAGGCTCCCNTCATAAATACATTGCACTAACATTGAGGCAATATTTCTATTCACCAAAATTATATTTATCTAACCTAGTTGTTTCATGAAGAAATTTTTTTATTCTCAAAATCCACAGTAGGTTTTAACTTTTAAACTAGCTAAGATGAAAGTAAACTAAGTATCAAAGTTAGACCAACACTTGATCTGAATTCTAATGAAAATCATTCAATACAATTTAAACTCATATTTCTCACACCATCAATCCATAAGACAAGAAAGAAAATTACTTATGCGTCATACTCACAAACAACAACATCATCATAGAAACGAAAGGGAATAGTATATAAAATAACATTAAGATTAAAATACAATAAGAATTACAAAAAATAAATACAACTTATCACCTTTCCTCTTCTTATAAAATTCTAGAGTTAGAACAATATATCCCACCTTGAATAACCCTCAATCTCTCCTCACTCACGCACTTGCACTAGGGACTTGCTTCCTTCAAGTTTCTTTACTTCTAGTCCTTCTCTAAATTTTGTGAGACTTTAAAAAAGCTTGGATAGATCATTGACTTCGACCAAGTTGCAATATATAGAATCTTTCATAAATTAACGACTCGTAACTTCCCAAACAAACTAAACATGTGAGTTAGCGTCTAGGTGTTGTCTGTGGCTCCTTGGAATTGGTCACTGGTGCCTAAGCATTGCATTCACAACTTACACTTTTTTGCCTTCTTGAGATTGTCTTTCAAGGACTTTGTGTACCTAGGCACCAATTTTTTTAACCTATTTCTTGTGCCTAAAAACATAAAAATTTTCCTTTTGGTGCCAATTTAGTAATCTCATAGTGCATAGGTGATAGGACTTGCAAATGGACACCCAAGTCTTATAATGGAGCAATTGGGTAGCTCATATCAGCTACGTTCAACCCATCTTGAGTCCAGTTCATCTCAATTGATTCTTAAATACTCTAATCATAAATACACTACATCTAAAATCAACAATATCATGAACTATAAAAACTAAATAAGGAAATATGAAAATATCTTAGAAATATTATGCATATTTGATACACATTACTTGCAACAACTTACCTTTACAAGCAATTTAGGTGGGTTGTACTTGGTCAAATTGACCACTTGGTCTTCCGCTAATGGTCCTTTAGTCATCTGCTGGTAGACCCTCATAGCCATAGATCTTTGTATTTTAGTCTATTGGATCAATATGAGATTTGTACTGACCGGTTTCTGATGTATAATGTGGATTACTAGGAATGAGTCAATGGAATAAAAAATAATTGTCTTAACAATCATCTGTTTTAACTCATTTAAATTTATAATCATATAAATATTTATTATTAAATAATTGTTTGAGAAGATATTATTAAGAAATGGTAATAATTTGGGGGACACAATTCATTTTAACTATTAATAAAGCTATAAAAAACTCTTTTCACGTACAAATACTTGCATGTGATGGAACCTGCAATAAGATCAAGATAATTGAACATGAAAGATGTTATTTAAGTTCCAATGAACAATACCAATAAATAAAGCTTAAAATGTTTTAAAACATGGCCAGTAACTCCATCCATGCCATACGTACATCAGAAATATGGCTGGACAAATCTCAAGGAGGTCCAACGGATTGCAATAGAGAAGCAAAAGATTGAGCATACCAACATCATTTAATTTAATCAAATTTTGGGCCAAATGATGGTTAGTTTGACTAAACCAACAAATACCATACACATATACCATTAATAACTTTACTGATATAAGGGCATTCACAACATCAACAATCTCTAGGTGGGGACTCCTTTTAAATAGACTCATCGACTAAAGGTAGGTTTCATTTAGATCATCATAATGTATCCTATACTTGATGGAATATTTTTTCAAATGAAAATGAGTATTATAAATAGACCCCCTAAAAAAAAGGTGACCAAAGATTGTTCAGTCGGCCAAATGACTTTTATTGGACTGAACAAATACCACATGACCAAGTCAAGCCGTTAGAAATATGAAACTGTGCTAAGGGAAATTACAGATATGGAATGAGGTATGCTCTAGTTATAAGGTAAAATATGTTCATTTCCTTTACAAACATGTAAAGGTGTAATGACACATAAATGATTGTAAGGGTCCCTTAAATGAGGGACAATCATGTGATTCATTTATACAGAAAAAAACTACTAAATATATTCCCAATAAACTAGTTATATTTGTGACTTATTCTTTCTTTCTCCTAAATTCTCCTATTCCTCTCATTAGATCAACACTCTATCCCTTGAGCATAACTCAAAAAATATTTTAGGATACATAATCTTAAAAGGTGTAGCAAGCATGAATTCATGTCTTCAAGAAGAAGATTGGCACAATGATGGCCAAAAAAGTATTTCATTGCTTAGTCACAATGAATGATCATACAAATAGTCTCGATACTCAGATGTTAATGTTGGGCTTGAAATTTTTTCAAATTCATGAATCATTTCTCTATGGTGGTCACCCGTTTTGTAATGATAAAGCTCTTTAAAGGGAACCAAGAGAACCACTCTAGAGTAATTATAATCGACTACACCACGAGTTGTAGATCAACTGAACATAATTTTGGGTTGGGTCATTTAAAACTTTGGTTCTCCTAAGAATTAATGCCCATACAATAACATGATGTTCGACTACAAAAAATTTTCTTCTTATATCTATAGTGACAAAGGCAGACAAATGTTGAAAACAAATCATAGATGATTGGCAAAATCAATAATAAAAAGTAAAAAATTCCAAAAGGTCACATTTCATTTACATAATTATATGTTACAAAACCATCATCTATATTATCTTAAATACATTAAATAAAGGGAAGGAAATAATTTAAATCTTAGGATACTTTGGCGAGTGTTAGATGAACCTCGATCTACCACATTATCACCATCAGATTCTTCTGATTGTTCCAATGTACAGCGAGCATAAAAAAACTTTATAAACTTATTAATGATGGAATACTTATGGTTGATCATCCCCACTCTGACCAATTGATCAATGACAATCATTTTGCCTTCCTGCAAATACTTAACTCGAGTATCTTAGAGTTCCTTAGTCATCTTAATGGTGGATATCCACTTAGTTAATTTGGCACTCTCCTCTTGGACTACAAATGCCCACTCAAACACTATTTCTAATTCCATCCTAGCTCCCTTCAAATCAACCTCTGCCTCAACCACGCTCATTGTTGCTAGCTTTGTTTGCTCTCATTATTTTGTAGCCTTTGCTTCAAACTTGGTAGCCCCGTCCCTCGGAGCCAGTTAGAGTGTCTTTAAGTGATTAGAGAAAGCATAGCCAAGAAGTGGGAAAGGTAGATTTATTGGCACAATTAAACCGATTTAAGGCTATCCAGGTGATTTTCTAAGCCAACTAACCATAAGATATCTGTAATGGTAAAGGAATATCCAGCTGACTCAAAGTTCAAAGGGAACCAATACCACTCATTATTTAGACCAAAGTTAAAATTTGAGTTCAAAAATATTATCAATTGTTTCGTTTATAGAGTGATCTAGTGGCTTTTAACCCCCTTCTTATTCCTCGAGGGGGTATGAAGGAATAAGTTAGGCTCATAAGCCACATCCTTGCCTATCCCCCTATGCTTTGCTCCCTCATATAACTCAACCATTGTCTAGACTTCGCTCTAAATCTTCCTTAGCTTGCACCTTCAGTGCTGAAGGTGATTGAAGAACTGTCACCTTGCCTTACCTCTCTCTCATAGAGGAATAAAGCCCATAGTCAATAATCAAGAAATCTCCTACATACAGGGATGCTCAGAAGATCCCTCAAACTTTGGCAGGAAAATTGGGGTTGGCTCGTCTCTTGAACCACCTAACTCAATATAGGAGGTTTTGCTTAATTAAAATTAAATCACAAAAAAATTTAATTTGTAAAACTACCAAAGATTTAGAGACTGATTTAATAAAGTCTCGACTTGGAACCTGTTCTCTTGACAGACTACCTTCTCATGTTTCCTTATCTTGTCCTCTTAGGGAAGAGCCACCCATTCTCTTCCTTTGCCTCAGCTCCATCTTTAAGAGTAAGGTGGACTTGTCTAGTTAATTCTTCTCCTTTGAGTAGTACTCTCTCGAGTTCAGCATCTGATTCACAGTCATAGGATCAGTAAATTAAACCAACGACAACTGCTTATCAAGGATGGTTGGCTCTAGCGACTTATACTAGAGAAAAAACCCCTTCTTCTTTATCTTATAAGGGCAACTAGTCTGCTTAGTTGAGATGCCCTAGTCGTTACAATTAACTCTTAAGAACCATAGTTGCAAGTACCTTATCTTGTTTATTCAAGTTGGCAAGTCAAACTTCTTAGTGTTGCCAAAGATATTGTATCTATCCAGCTCAAATTTGAAGGAAAACATATGAGAGAATAACTAGTGATTCAATGAGACCTCCATCTGGTTCAAGTAAATCACATAAGTCATCACCACTACAATGGAGTTCAACTTAATCTAGGCTAGTGTTGTAGTGAATATAGAGTGATCGGATCTCTGTACAGAGTGTCTATCAAAGACAACAATGTAAATTATCCTGTTTAAAGATCAGGAAATCACCTAGGTAGTCAAATCTTCACATCCATTTAATATAAGACAAAACTCTATTGTGCCCAAATGTGTCATCCGGTAGCACAACGTCGAATTTGGTCCGGATTGATCACTTGGACAAATTAAGTAAACCAAACATCTTTGGAAAATATTTGGAAGTCATTGAGCTTTGGAAAAAATAATCTGAGGGGGTGAAAAGTAAAAACAAAAGTTTTTGTTGAGTCAGTGCTCAACCCTATAATCAGGGTATGTAAGGATGTTGAAACGCCTCAAAATCATACATCGGGCTTCAAAAACACTCACATCAGTGCAAGAATTGAGGATGTGTGATGATTAAATATTTTTGAAATTGGNTGTTAAGGCTTTGGATCATTCTAGCCTTGAGTCGTTCTGGCCCTCGGTCCAGTCATCCTTGCCTCTGGTCTTTCTGGGGTTGAGTGTAGTTCAGGCTTCGGGTCGTTCTGCAAAGAGATTTAGTTTAGCACATTCTTATGTACATATTTTAGTTCTTGGGCTTTCTTACTGCTTAAAGGCAAATTTGTGATAAGAATAAGAGAATTTTAATATAAATAATGTCATCACACATTTTCTCTTAGTTGACAATCAAAAAATCAAACTTCCTACATTTTTTATGAATCTGAAGTGCTCTCTCAAGGTCTTCAAGTTGGTAGGTCTAGCTCGATCAGCTAGGCTTTTCAAGCATCTAAATTGGTTGGTATTTGTCATTTGGTTAATCTAGCAAACTATCAACATTATTTGTAACTTAGAACATTATTTTCTTTTAGAGCATTTGTTAATCATTGTATAGTAAATTATATGTAAAATTTTCAACCATAAAATAAAGTGAAGTACAGAGTGTCTGTCAAAGACAACAACGTAAATTATCTTCATTGTATAGTAAATTATATGTAGTGAATATAGAGTGATCAGATCTCTGTACAGAGTGTCTGTCAAAGACAACAACGTAAATTATCCTGTTTAAAGATCAGGAAATCACCTAGGTAGTCAAATCTCCACATCCATTTAATATAAGACAAAACTCTGTTGTGCCCAAATGTGTCATCCGGTAGCACAACGTCGAATTTGGTTCGGATTGATCACTTGGACAAATTAAGTAAACCAAACATCTTCGGAAAATATTTGGAAGTCATTGAGGTTTGGAAAAAATAATCTGAGGGGGAGAAAAGTAAAAATAAAAGTTTTTTGTTGAGTCAGTGCTCAACCTTATAATCAGGGTATGTAAGGATGTTGAAACGCCTCAAAATCATACATTGGGCTTTAAAAACACTCACATCAGTGTAAGAATTGAGGATGTGTGATGATTAAATATTTTTGAAATTGTGCAAAAGTTAGAAATTTCATTTATAATAAAATGTATATTACAGCGGACTCGCTCACCAGCTGAAGCAAGATTAAACCTTGACTCATCAAACTTATATACAACAAAGGCCACCAAATTTGTATTTTCTATCTACTCCTCCTCGGCCCAGATGTAGGAAATCTCAGTTCACCACGAAGACTTGCCACCTAAACCCAAAGAGTCTCCACATCAACATAGACAAACACCAATTTAATATGTATGTCAGAAATGTTAGCCACACTCTAAAGGCCCGATGCTAAGGCAAAGGAGTCAATGATCTCATCCATACGTCAGGACAACGATTCATGTGACCCTCTTCATCGGAGTCCCTCTATCCTAGAAGATGGATGATCATTGTTCTTAAGAAGTTGATGATTTCCTCAATCTCATCTGTAACATTATTGTCAATTCCAATAAAACAAACCTTGAACTTAACAAAATAAAATTTATGGTACTACTCATTCATTTCATCTTCAACGTACATAGACTTTCATGAATGGTGTAGAGGAGCATCAACATGGTTAGCCTCCCTGACCAAAGGCTAACGCAAACACCTCAGGAATGCAAACTCCATTCTAGCTCCTCACTTTCAAGATTTGTGAAGAATCAAATGAATCTCCAATCTCCTCCACCCTTTGTTTCTTCGTCATCGACTTCTTCACCAACTTGGACCCCTCAAGCCTAATCCCTTTAGTTGACCTTTTGGTGTCAAGCATTTTCCTCTCATCTCCTGATCTCTTCTCTGTCGACCAACCACCTTCATTAGATTTATTTTTCTAGAAAGAGATCACTGAGATGGGAGGCTCCATGATAATCATCAAAGCCTTGTTGTTCATAGGCTTCTTAGCATTCGACCTCCTCGACCCCTACTACAAATGATTAATGGGAAACATAATTTAGAAGTGATGAGGGAAAGTAACGATCACATCCTATTTATAGGAAAAAGTGACACAGAATCTCGGGAGTACAACTATTGACAACACACATTGCTCCTTATGTAAATAATTATTTCATTTAATTCACTTATTCTTATGGCTANTCAACGTACATAGACTTTCATGAATGGTGTAGAGGAGCATCAACATGGTTAGCCTCCCTGACCAAAGGCTAAGGCAAACACATCAGGAATGCACACTCCATTCTCCTCCACCCTTTGAATGCTCCTCACTTTCAAGATTTGTGAAGAATCAAATGAATCTCCAATCTCCTCCACCCTTTGTTTCTTCGTCAACGACTTCTTCACCAACTTGGACCCCTCAAGCCTAGTCCCTTTAGTTGACCTTTTGGTGTCAAGCATTTTCCTCTCATCTTCTGATCTCTTCTCTGTCGACCAGCCACCTTCATTAGTTTTATTTTTTCTAGAAAGAGATCACTAAGATGGGAGGCTCCATGACAATCATCAAAGCCTTGTTGTTCATAGGCTTCTTAGCATTCAACCTCCTCGACCCCTACTACAAATGCTTAATGGGAAACATAATTTAGAAGTGATGAGGGAAAGTAACGATCACATCCTATTTATAGGAAAAAGCGGCACAGAATCTCGGGAGTACAACTATTGACAACACACATTACTCCTTATGTAAATAATTATTTCATTTAATTCACTTATTCTTATGGCTGTTGTTATTTTCAAAGAAGTAAGAAAGTCAGAGAACTAATTACAATAAAAAAATGTGGCTACAATAATATTGAGGAGTTGCAATGGATTACACAAAATGAGCAACAAAAGACTGAGCAATCAAGTATCATCTAGTCAGTCTAATTCGAGGCCGACCAAATCATAGTTTGATCGTACCAAAGATTGACATCCGCCTATACTAATTACCACTTTACTGATACAAGAGCANAATGAGCAACAAAAGACTGAGCAATCAAGCATCATCTAGTCAGTCTAATTCGAGGCCGACCAAATCATAGTCTGATCGTACCAAAGATTGACATCCGCCTATACTAATTACCACTTTATTGATACAAGAGCCTTCACAAGATCAAAAGTTGCATGCGGGGAATCCTTCTATATAGACTCATCAACCAAAGACATGCTGCCTATAACATTATAGTAATGTGCCCTCTAACTAATGAATAATCCTTCAAAAGGACAAAAAGTCTTCATAAGGGATCCCCTCGAAAGGCGACCAAAGATCCTTCAGTTGATCGAATAAATTTTAGTCGGCTGAACAACTATTATATGACGAAGTCAAGTTGATGCAAATACGAAATGGGGCACAGGGCAGTACATATATGGAACGACACCAGCAATGCTTACAAGGTCAAAATATGTTTGATTCAAATACAAATATCTAAAAGGTCAATTGTATGTTAAATGATTGTAACGATCTCATTAAATGATAGACAATCATATAATTCATTAGACCCTTTCTATGACTTGTAAATAAGAGAATTATCTCTACAAAAAAGCCTACTAAATCTATTCCCAGAGAATTGATGTTATTTGTGACTTATTCTTTATTTCTCCTACTTTCACTTATCCCCCTCATCCGACCAAGACTATATCGCCAGGGTGTGACCCGAATGACTTTTTGGAATTCAACACATTATAAAAAATAAGGGTAGTTACATACTGGTCATCTGAAACTTATCATTTACAAATCAACTATCATCTTTCATCCATTTTTCAAATTCTCACTCAAATAACATAATTCATGATAGAACCCCCAACCCTTATCTTTCATTTTTATCAAATTCTCAATAGTTTGATTGTGAAATGCATAAACACATGGGTTCGACAGTTCAAAAAAATCATATGCATAGTTAATTTGCAAATATCAATATTTTGGGTGGTCCGTATGTAAAATATTGTGTTTTATGGCAAATTTTTTTTTCTTTACATACCTAACATTTAAACTTTGCTTTTCATATTTATATCACTCAAATATTTCATATCACTATTTTAACTTTTAATANAGGAGGCAAAAATTTATTTAAAAATATAACTTAGAGGTTTATTTGGTTTGTTAAAAAAGAAATACAATGCTAAATGGAATACAACATTGAAGTAATGTTTTGTATTTGAAATACTTTGAAGTTGTGTGATTTTTTGTAAAATAAATGTAGGACTTTGCATTCCCTTGTTTAATTTGAAGAAAATTGAAATCAATGTATATTAAATCTATTAAGATTGGCGGCGACTACGGATAGTCGATATCAGTGGTCTGTGCAGCAACAACGGTGGCAGTGGCAGCATTTAAAGCGATGGTAGNAAGGGAATAAAATAGAACACTTTTGATTATTCATAGTTTGAGGAGGCAAAAATTTATTTAAAAATATAACTTGGAGGTTTATTTGGTTTGTTGNTTTTGATTATTCATAGTTTGAGGAGGCAAAAATTTATTTAAAAATATAACTTAGAGGTTTATTTGGTTTGTTAAAAAAGAAATACAATGCTAAATGGAATACAACATTGAAGTAATGTTTTGTATTTGAAATACTTTGAAGTTGTGTGATTTTTTGTAAAATAAATGTAGGACTTTGCATTCCCTTGTTTAATTTGAAGAAAATTGAAATCAATGTATATTAAATCTATTAAGATTGGAGGCGACTACAGATAGTCGATATCAATGGTCTATGTAGAAACAACGGTGGCAGTGGTAGCATTTAAGGAAATTGTAGATCCGGAAAATGAAGACAGAAAAAGAGGCGATGGTGGTAGTTGAAACTGGTGGGCAGCAATAGCTGACAATAGGCTATCGTGGGTGGCAATGGCAGGTGTCAAGTGCTGGCTAGTAATGGCAGCCATGGGTGGGAGGCGGTGGCAGCCGACTGTGGCGGGCGACCGTCGTCGGACTATAGCTGGCTTCAAGCAAGGACATGAGGAGATCGACAACAATGGTATATAGCGGACATCGGATGACAACAGGTGGTAGCAGACAATGGCTGACAACCAACAGAGGTTGTGGCGGACAAGCACAAGTGAAGGCAGGTGCATCAGCATACGAAAGTGGTGTGGGCAACAATGACACTACATAATCATTATAATTGGAATTCACCCAAATCCAATGAATCTCATTTACATTGAAAATTAACTAGAGTTTGAATTCCAAACAGTTTAGAATTTTACATTGCATTTGTTTTTCTTCCGATCAAATGCCTTAATTTTTAAATCCCCCGCGACAGGAATAGAGTGTGTTTCCTTTTGTCGGTGACCAAATAACCCCTAAAATGAAAATTTGGACGAAAAGAGAAGATAAAATTATTGATAGCAAATATAATTTAAGCCAGGCAAATAGTCCCTCTCAAATTTATAATACATGAATTATTAGCACTTAATCACACAATGCACTTATAAAATATTTGAGATTTTTTTAGACCGACATACGACAAACTTGCAAGTATTTTAAGATAAACTTCTATGCTTATTTTGTGATGAAAAAAATAGTTTAAGATGGATTTGTGACAACTTGTTTTTCACTAAAAAGTAAATGGTTTTTTTGCAATCAATTGTGACCAATTCCGTTGTAATTCTACTTATAAATGTTGCAAAGCTAAAGCCTTAAGTAGTCTATAATTCATCACAAAATCATCATAAATTTGGATGTCCCTCATGAATACAACATAACCATATGTTTATTATTTATTTAAAATTATCCAATTTCTTTTAAAATACTAAACATTCATAAATAGCTCGATCACATAACAAACACTGTAATATTATGAACATTATAATTATACCATCATCATTATTATCATTGTCATCCTTGGCAATTTGGTTTCTTCTACACAGGTTTTACTTTTTAAATTATCTCATAGTCTAAGTATTGATAAGTTGTTCCTTTAGGCTTTCACATACTTCAAGCTCTATTTATAACTCTTGATTACGTAACAACCCAACGTGGGAAGATTTACTATCATAAAATTGCTTCACTAAAAAAAAA